>KZ652330.1:42633-53677 GCA_001010745.2 Gerris buenoi
TGTAAGAGGAGCAAGTACCTCATATACTTATTCATAAAATTTAAATTCTATAATATTAAATTTAATGAATACGTGTATTATTAAACTTATTCAAAAGGTTATTGTAAACATTTGGTTTTGATGTTTACTACATATATTAGATTTATATTTATTTTTTAATGATTAAGAGACCACGGAGAGACCTTTCCTAAAAAAAACTTAACACGGTTATATGACGATTAAACTAATTTTAACATGCAATTGAACTTGTACTACACTAATTAAAGTTGACAATTCTATCAAACAACATCGGTTGGTAATTTCACAATTAACATAATGTCGCGATTCAAACAAAGGCAAAAAAAAAAAAAAAAATCCACGAGATAACGCATAAGTGAAAGTAATGTAGAGAAACCGGTGATAGAGAAAAAAAAGCAGAAGATGAATCAGCCGAGATGAAAATACCAAATACTAAAATAAAGCAACTCAGTCGAGTGTGTGATTTCCTGGCAGTGACTTACCTGCAGGGCCTTAAGCACTCATTTTCTTAGTCAGCCGTGTGGATGATCCGCTTTTAACACGTTTTGGGATAAACCGCCGACAACCAACCAATTCTACCAGCAACTACGACAATAAATCTTAACCTAAGTTTTCCTCCTTTTTTTTTTCTTCCCCGGAATTTAAAAATATAAATTCTTCTTAAAACGTTATTTATTCGCGCAGAAATTTACTTATTTCTTTTTCATTCTGCTCGACGGGAATACTTTATAATAAAGAATGAAGCCTGATTTCCACGGTATAAACAACATCGAAAATTATTCAATTTGGATGGAGCACAAGAATGTCCCTTTCAGTCCACTGGAATACAGTTTAGACGCTTCACTCAAACCGAGGAATTTTTCAATTGAGAAAATGGCAATTTTTTCTCCCCTCCTCTTTGGTTACAATTTATTATATATTTATGAGGCTTTAAGGAAAGAAAATAACAGTTTTTTTCTTCTTTACTAGTTTTTATTTTACCCCCTAAAAAATAATTCACTAGAAAATATATAAAAATAGTAGGAAATACGGATGAACTAAATTATAAGTAATTTTGAATGATTTACAACATTAGGAAGAAATAAAATGTGACAAAACCACTGCCACGACTAATAATAATAACAAAAACAATCTTTTTAAAAAATCATCTTCTCTAAAAAGAAAAACTTAATACTAAATTTCGCAACAAATTATAAATAAATTTAGAAACATCAAAGTAATAATAAATACAAAAAGTCTGACTAACCAGAATAAAATATAATAAATGTTATTTTACAACTTGTAGAAACTTGATATGTTGTTTTAGAAATTAATAATTGTAAGAGACCATTATATTTCCAAATGCGGATTAATAGGGCAATAGGATTGGAAAACGAGGAACTAATTACTGAATACCCCCTCCCCCTTCCCGGTTTCAATAGGTAAAGGTAAATTTCAATTAGCAAACAAGAAAGGGATTAGTAGTTGACATGCGATAGATGTAATAATATCATCGGATCATGTTTAAGCATTTACCTTCAGTGGGCTTTATCGTAGTTTGGATATTCCACATTAGTGTTACGGCCATCGAGGACGATAGATAGATATATTATACATACGCATATATATTAGGGGTTTTCTGGTTTTATTCCTAATTCGATAACAGCAATATTTCAAGAGATTTTCTGGTTGAGAGGAGATGATACGGTTGAACGGATAGAGGATCGAATTATAGAGGGAATGATTCTGAAAAAATGAGAAGCCCATAAGTCGGATTAAAAATAAATAATTTTAATAGTAAGCAAGATATCATAGTGATATAAACATACCTTTATCGCCGAAGAAAGAAATTTAACCAAGCTAAACTATAATACCTCCTTTACTCGTGAACCTGTAATATATATTACCTACAGTTGACCGATAAAGTGGTTGTTATCGCACTCAACATAGCACGCAAAACAGCAGATTCCTGCACTTACTACTTTACCGCACTGGTTTTACTTTGTCACACTCCAGTGTTCCAACTTACGAACATAAAGAAATTAAAACTAAACAAAGATTAAATAATCATATAATAATAATAACAATAATAACTAATGATTATTTTTTTAACTAACTACATGATTTAAATACTACATATTAAATATAAAATGTTAAAATATAAAAAAGTAAAGATAGACAATCGAGTGTTTTGTTAAAACACTCCGTTAGCTATATCAACCAATCCTCAGAGGAGAAATGTAAGAGGAGCAAGTACCTCATATACTTATTCATAAAATTTAAATTCTATAATATTAAATTTAATGAATACGTGTATTATTAAACTTATTCAAAAGGTTATTGTAAACATTTGGTTTTGATGTTTACTACATATATTAGATTTATATTTATTTTTTAATGATTAAGAGACCACGGAGAGACCTTTCCTAAAAAAAACTTAACACGGTTATATGACGATTAAACTAATTTTAACATGCAATTGAACTTGTACTACACTAATTAAAGTTGACAATTCTATCAAACAACATCGGTTGGTAATTTCACAATTAACATAATGTCGCGATTCAAACAAAGGCAAAAAAAAAAAAAAAAATCCACGAGATAACGCATAAGTGAAAGTAATGTAGAGAAACCGGTGATAGAGAAAAAAAAGCAGAAGATGAATCAGCCGAGATGAAAATACCAAATACTAAAATAAAGCAACTCAGTCGAGTGTGTGATTTCCTGGCAGTGACTTACCTGCAGGGCCTTAAGCACTCATTTTCTTAGTCAGCCGTGTGGATGATCCGCTTTTAACACGTTTGCCAAACGGTCGAGTTAAAACAGAGACCTCGCTACGCTCGGTCAATAAGTATTTATATTACCTATGTATTAAGGGGGGTTGTATGTACATTTTTTATGAGATCTTGAGGACAATACATGCTTTAGAGTCTGTTTGTGGTCAGTTAAATTCGTTATTCATACTGAGTAGTATCAAATTCAGGCGTAATTAAAAATAAGTAAATAGAATAAACATTTTCAAATGCTTTCGGTATGACGATATATTTTATTAATTTGAAGAGTCAAAGCCTCATCAAACAATTATAAATCGATTAAATAAAAAAGAAATTATGTTATCAGTAAAGTGATAACATCCTCACTTATGCTGACCTACTTTTTATAAAATTTAAAAAGTTTCCTTGTTTGGTAGAAACAAAGTAAATAAATTTTGAACTAGAATGACGTTGAAAGTTTGAACAATTATTCTCCTATTGAGTTCGTCTCTTGAAGCTGAATTGAGAATTAGAAGTTTTCGCGCACAAGCGAAAAACAAAGTAAATTTGTTAAAGCTATATTTATAACTTTGAATTTAGTTTGGTTTTGTTTGTTTACTGAAAATCGACAGAATTTAGCTAATTCCTTAACTTCCGCTTATATTCTCATAAATGTTTCCGACTTCCCCTGTTTTATTTTCCCTAATAATACAAGGTAAAGTGTTTTTGCTCCCAGGAATATTCACCACTGTTGTGATAAGTCTCTTAAGTTAGAAGGAAAACAGTTTTGAAAACGTCTTTCTAATTAACGGGTCCAAGTTTGATCCTTTCTCGCTTGCATTAAGTCGTTTGTTTTCCTTCTTGCCTTTTTAGCTGCCGAATTCCTTCTCGGAAGGGAGCTTCTTGTCAGATCCAATTCGTATGAAGCATTTCCCTTCCTCAAGCCTCTAAACATTAATTAAATTATACATGTCGGAGCTGTAGAAAAGCCCTAAACTCCCCCTCCAAGGATCCTTTCCACTATATTGATTATAAAATTTAAAAAGTTTCCTAACTTTTCTTCCATCCAGTCCCTTAATTTAACTTTGTCTCTAATTTGGTGATTTTTTTTTTTGTATTTCCTTTTTCTTTCCCGAGGAAAATTTGTTTATCTTAAATTGTAATTAGGTTGGAGGCATGGCAATCACTTTAGTTTCTGAATACTCTTTTTTCTCTTCGATAAAGTTTTTCAGAGTTTTTTTCTAAAAAAAAACAAAAAAACCCCTCTTTCCATTTTCTCTATGCAAAATAAGTGAACCTTAATCATTTTTAACTATATTCCATTTTTANCTAAACAAAGATTAAATAATCATATAATAATAATAACAATAATAACTAATGATTATTTTTTTAACTAACTACATGATTTAAATACTACATATTAAATATAAAATGTTAAAATATAAAAAAGTAAAGATAGACAATCGAGTGTTTTGTTAAAACACTCCGTTAGCTATATCAACCAATCCTCAGAGGAGAAATGTAAGAGGAGCAAGTACCTCATATACTTATTCATAAAATTTAAATTCTATAATATTAAATTTAATGAATACGTGTATTATTAAACTTATTCAAAAGGTTATTGTAAACATTTGGTTTTGATGTTTACTACATATATTAGATTTATATTTATTTTTTAATGATTAAGAGACCACGGAGAGACCTTTCCTAAAAAAAACTTAACACGGTTATATGACGATTAAACTAATTTTAACATGCAATTGAACTTGTACTACACTAATTAAAGTTGACAATTCTATCAAACAACATCGGTTGGTAATTTCACAATTAACATAATGTCGCGATTCAAACAAAGGCAAAAAAAAAAAAAAAAATCCACGAGATAACGCATAAGTGAAAGTAATGTAGAGAAACCGGTGATAGAGAAAAAAAAGCAGAAGATGAATCAGCCGAGATGAAAATACCAAATACTAAAATAAAGCAACTCAGTCGAGTGTGTGATTTCCTGGCAGTGACTTACCTGCAGGGCCTTAAGCACTCATTTTCTTAGTCAGCCGTGTGGATGATCCGCTTTTAACACGTTTTGGGATAAACCGCCGACAACCAACCAATTCTACCAGCAACTACGACAATAAATCTTAACCTAAGTTTTCCTCCTTTTTTTTTTCTTCCCCGGAATTTAAAAATATAAATTCTTCTTAAAACGTTATTTATTCGCGCAGAAATTTACTTATTTCTTTTTCATTCTGCTCGACGGGAATACTTTATAATAAAGAATGAAGCCTGATTTCCACGGTATAAACAACATCGAAAATTATTCAATTTGGATGGAGCACAAGAATGTCCCTTTCAGTCCACTGGAATACAGTTTAGACGCTTCACTCAAACCGAGGAATTTTTCAATTGAGAAAATGGCAATTTTTTCTCCCCTCCTCTTTGGTTACAATTTATTATATATTTATGAGGCTTTAAGGAAAGAAAATAACAGTTTTTTTCTTCTTTACTAGTTTTTATTTTACCCCCTAAAAAATAATTCACTAGAAAATATATAAAAATAGTAGGAAATACGGATGAACTAAATTATAAGTAATTTTGAATGATTTACAACATTAGGAAGAAATAAAATGTGACAAAACCACTGCCACGACTAATAATAATAACAAAAACAATCTTTTTAAAAAATCATCTTCTCTAAAAAGAAAAACTTAATACTAAATTTCGCAACAAATTATAAATAAATTTAGAAACATCAAAGTAATAATAAATACAAAAAGTCTGACTAACCAGAATAAAATATAATAAATGTTATTTTACAACTTGTAGAAACTTGATATGTTGTTTTAGAAATTAATAATTGTAAGAGACCATTATATTTCCAAATGCGGATTAATAGGGCAATAGGATTGGAAAACGAGGAACTAATTACTGAATACCCCCTCCCCCTTCCCGGTTTCAATAGGTAAAGGTAAATTTCAATTAGCAAACAAGAAAGGGATTAGTAGTTGACATGCGATAGATGTAATAATATCATCGGATCATGTTTAAGCATTTACCTTCAGTGGGCTTTATCGTAGTTTGGATATTCCACATTAGTGTTACGGCCATCGAGGACTGAGGATTATAGTATTCAATAGGCACAATGTATAGGACAGATTGTAAACACTTTAGTAGCAGTTTAGACCGATCGATAGTCGACACAGGTGAAGGTATAGATGAAACCTTATCTCAAGATATTTCGTAGTCGGTTGAAACTTGAGTATAAGCGGTAAGTACAGAGTAGAAGCACAAAGCTATATTTAAGTGGTTGTTGAAATCGAAATCAATGTAAACTGAAGGATAGAGTAACAAAAGTAAGTAATCATTAAAACCTAAATGAGTCTAGCTTAAACCTTCGTCATTTCAATAGGATTAACTGTCGTTGGCTTTTGAAACAGACACTGATTAAGGCTATTAGGGGGAACAAAGTAATACGAGAAGAAATGTTGATAATTGTCCGGTAATGGACGGATGGACATTTCGTCTGAAGTAAAGAGGCTTTAGATTTAGGAACAAGAAAGACGGGTAACGGTCTCGGGACGCCTTGATCTGAGTCTAGCAACTCTACAGTCAGCGTGTTTCACATCGAAGGACAAAGCCGTCGACGACCTTTGAAATCACCCACCGTTTTACAGAGATTTTGTCCCTACAAAGGATTGCTCCGCCCTTAACTGTGGAGAGCCCACATGCATACGACTTGCTTTCCAATATGCCCCTTTTCAATCGTTTCACGTCCCAATGGATCGCCAGACACAGAGAGTTAAATTCTTAATATCGCTACCCGTTTGCCTCCTCTATCCGATCCTCAAAAGCATTCCTTTTATGAGATTTGCTGGACGGAACTGGGTTTTCGTCCATCCTAATGTTAATTCTAATAATAAATTAAACTCTCGATTTTAAATAAAAACTGTAATGTGGGTCAGGAATACAAATAACAAAACAATCGGATTGGTTCAGCCGAGTGGTTAGCGTTGTCGCAACTCGCCTTAGGGTAAGTGTCCATCTGAGACTTTTTAGTATCGAGACTCGCTCTCGAGATTGAAATCCAAAGCGGACATGGGGCTGAGACTAGTCTCGGAGACTCGCCGACTCTCCGAGACTCGGGAGAGGCTAATGTTGCTCTCAAGTGGACAAGGTTCTGAGACTAATCTCGAGACTAGCTCTCGAGATTTAGTCTCAGATGGACACTTACCCTTAAACCTAGGTCCACATCGACATACCTGGTTCGAACCCCGAAAATATGGGACATTTTTCACACTAATGAAGAGAAAAATTAATTATTAAAATGTCCTCTGTAATAATCTAATAACCGGGAGGAAAGTAATCAAGAAAGAATCTACTACGAAGAAAATCAATAAAGCAAAACTGTTATTGTTTTAAAAATAGTATTGTTTCTTTCTTACAAAAAACAAGAAAGAAGAAACAAATGAAATGTCCCTTGACGATTCCCCTGTATTAGCTCAAGCCCTGGGGTTCGAGTTCGATTCAAACTGAGGGGGTACATTTTCATCAGTCATTCCTTCTTCTTCTTTCTCCTAGCCTTCCTACAGTCATCTGTCCCAAATGTCCCTTTTTCTATTTCAATTCTTACTTCGTTTTGTCCAGTTCTTCCCTTAGCCTTCATTCCTTTAACCTTCCTTAAACTTCCCATTCCCCAAAACTAGGGTTGGGCCATCAATGTTGATGTGTCGGACCAAAAAACATCGATGTTGAACCCCCAATGTATCTATGATATCGATTTAGACCTGAAAATGATAGAAAACGACCCTTTTTTGCTCGACGAAGCGATGCGGAAAAGCAGCGACTTTGCTCGTCGGGGTTGGGAGATCGATGTCGATGATTTCCTTTGATGTTTTGACTAACATCGATGTTGGTCCGGTTTGATGATTAGCTATCGATGTCTATACCCTACCTAAGACTTTATTCTTATACATCTGGGTATAACACTGCTCAGGGAGTTAATATGTTTTCGTACTTTGTTAATCTTAGATTTTTAAATATGATCCCAGATAAGTAAGGGTGGAAGTGCTCCTTATTTTATGACATTTCCCAGCAAAGTATAAACAAAAGAGGTTTTTATACGATGGAAAATATATAAAGGTGAAAACACACGGGATAGAAAACTAGCGTAAAGTTTTTACTATAGGTATAGTAAACTAGCATACATGTTGACATGAGCTCTAGTTTTTGCCAGCTATACGTATAATTTACTATCCTATAGTCGAACTATACGCTATACGGAAATATTACTATAAAGAGGCCACACGAGAAGGAATCAAAACTATACGAGTACTTGTTGTTATATTTTAAGATTTAGTGGAATTCAATTGTTGACTAACATTTTAGTGAAAAAAGGTTGTCGCTTATAAACCTCAAAAGAATGGAGGCAAGAAGAAAGAAAAGGTCTGTTTGGACAAAACAATGGATTATGCGTTGTGATAATGCCGTTGCAATTTTTTATTTAACTCTAAACAATTTATCAGAGACCAAGTTTCATCCCGCGACCAAACGACTTATCCTTCTTTTTTTTGGCATTTTCTTTGGTATTAAGTTGTATTAATAGGTAAGTTATATTCTAATGTATTACTAGGCATCGCGTAGCTCTATCATTGAAGCGAGCCTATAGTAATAAATATGTATTGAATATTGAAATAATTGATAATCATGAGTCATGATGAATTGATAGATAAATGGTATGATAGCAGTACAGCCAGCGGCTAGTAGAGTAAGGGAACCACTCTGCATTCTTACTATTCCTCTAACAAAGACCACCTTTTCAATTATTATAAAATGTATAACTTCACAACGAAAAAACGTCTGCTTGTATTAAGTTCAAATTTTACATGTCTGTTTCAATTGTACTTTAGACGTATGTATGCACGAACATGTATGCTAATGAAGTTTTATTAAAATCATTGAGTTAGAAGTAAGATATCTGTAAAAACGTTGTTTTCTCTACTAAAACAGTTTCCGCTTTAATAGGTCCGCTTTAATAGTTTTAACGATCTTTATTAATTCATAGCGGTGTCTCTTTTGGTTTTACAACAAAATGTTATTTGAAAACAAAAGTTCGTCTCATCGAATATATAATGTTAGCTTTCAGTTTAAATTTGTTTCCTGTCCTCTAATTCTAATTCTAATTTTGATTTAAACGTTTATGCGAGCGTTGCGCGCGAACGCTTGGGCAGACAACGTTGTCTAACGAACTCTTCCTGAACATTGGTAAAATGAACATGTGTCCCAAATTTCATAAAAATCGGTAAACTTTTACTCAACCTATTGTCGTACTTTTCAGACACACACATAAACACACACGGAGCATATTTCGTTGAATGTAGAAAGCTCGCTACGCTCGCTACAATTATGTAATTATTATATACTTAATAATTGCTGTAAAAAACTAAAAATAAAATCGCAAAAAAGAAAAATAAAAGTTTATTATTTATAATCTTCACTTTTGTTGTTTAAATGAATGCCTGAATAAACTAGAAAAAACGTAGAAAAACTGCTAGAGCTATCAACTATACGCGATCCGTTCTTGTTGGTATAGCTGCAAGTTTTCGTATAGTCCATAATAAAGGTGGTCACACGGGGATAGTTTTCTACTCTACTATAGCTAAAAAAAAACTAGCGTATAGTTCAACTATACGAGTAGTTTGGACTATACGAATCGGTCACACAGCTATAGTCACACTATAGCAAAACTATACGCTAGTTTTCTATATCGTGTGTTTTCACCTTAAGTTAGAAAATATTCATAACAACCCTATTAATTGTTATTTGTTTCCCCAAGGGGCTTGCTAAAGAACAAAGTAATGAATCGTAGGAAGAGCATCAAGAGGGAAGTAGTAGAAGTTGCTAGTTACCGGAGTGGTGTTGAGTTGAAACATCTTGGAGGGAGGATTAGTCAAACATTTAACTTGACTGAGTTTGACAAACACCAAGTGTGGTTACAACCCGACTCCAAAACTCAACATAACTTGGTTATAGTTCGGTAATACCCAGCCCGCTATAAACTCTCATCAAATACAACGACAATATCACTAATTTATATGTTAAAGCATCAACAACTCGAGAGTACAAGAACCAACTTATATAAGACCCAAGGAAACCCCACTCTAACATATTACCTTTTCTTAAACGAAAAACAATACCATTAAACCTACTGTTGCATTTTAAGTGGGCCCGTCGCTTACTTAATGAGGCGATAGTGTTTTATTTCACCATGACGTCCATGGTGAAATAAAAATACTCTAACAGCGACATAAGCATCACAGAGATGCCTACTCTAATGCTATCTGAATGCTCTTTGTGAAGCCTAAAGTTTTTTTTTTTACTTCTTCGGTTTCAACTTTTTAATATTTCATAGTACTTTTTCCAATCAGAAAAATACTTGAATATACGAGTACAATTTGTTTTATTGTTAAAACAATTTGTTAATTGTAGTTAGTAACCTTTATCTTTAACAATAGCCATCATTACTACTTAGAAAGTACTACGTAAAGATCATTAATTTATCTTCACCATTAGCATCATTACCTACATGAAATTGTAAGATTTCTAAGTATGTTTGAAAATAAATGCACATTGTAGATTTCAGCCAAATCATTCTATACAGGCTTTCTGCACCTCGATGGCAATACTTTAACAGGTGCTAATACACCTAAAATTCAGTCAAAAACTGGAATATACTATGTATTTTTTCCGAATCGTTCTGAAGTTAAAGCCTTAAATTGAGTAGTCAAAAAATTGTTTCTTTCAAAAACATTTGATTATACCTGAAGCTTGGGGTATGCGAAAATAAAAATCAGCTTTTTAGGGTTTCGAGGTCGTCCTAGAAACCCTTATGCTTTTGGTAGTGCGTCCGTCCGTCCGTCCGTCGCATCTTGTATTATATCTCCCAACCTAATGACGCTATTGACTTGAAATTTGGTATATAAGTTAAACTTTTTTGCCCAAAAACAGAAAACCTATTGCGAACTTTAACACTCCAAATTTCTGCGATCTGCGATCAATTGCGATCACCGCGCAATATTTTACATTTTTTGTAATTTTCAAGTTGGGTATCATTTCAAAGGTATTGAAATGTAGATTACAAATATGTATCGCATTTTCAAAATGGCGGCCATTTTACCCCCCAAAAAATTCAAACAAACCCAAAATTTACCCCCCCCCCCTGCACTACCCCATTAGAATAGGTCCTAAAATAAGGCAAAAATACATAAATATAAATCTCTTTAGTCCAATAAAACATCAGT
>KZ652330.1:54536-64722 GCA_001010745.2 Gerris buenoi
ATTATTGTTATTATTCCTCTAAAATTTCTAAAAAGTTTTTTGATAAAAAAAAAAAAAATGTATTTTTATAAATTTGGAAAATGTTTAACATTTTGAACAAAAAACCCGGAAACAGTTCAAAATAAACAAAAATTATGCTTGATTAAATTTGGTCGTTGGTATCAACAGTGGTTTTATTTTTTAACCTCCGCACGTATAGTCCTCCTTCCTCCTCTATAACTCCAGAACGGGTCGAAAAAAACCCGCACATAGTCTTTGTTTATACTATCTCTTCCGCGGCTTTTTAGGAGTTATTTTCCTACTAAAGTAAATTTGAATAATGACAACGGAACGGAGAAAGATTAAAAATTGGAACAAAAAACCTAATACAAAGAAAATACGAGATCGAACAAGGTAGGTTACAAAATAAAATAATAATCCATAAAGGAATAAAATTGACTAGAGGCAATCTATTGTCTCTATAAATAATAGAATACGAATCCTTAACAAAAACAGCGAAGCCAAAAGAAATAAAATTATAAAAGCATAAAACTACCAAAATGTCTAGCTGGTCTAAAGGAACCACCTTGTAGGCGGCGCGGCGCTCGACAATGAGCTGGCCTACAATAACATGTACAAGCTAACATGCATTTGTTTCACTTTTATTTGATTCGTAACTTTTTTAAAATAAAAATAAAAATTCTATTGTTCTATAGTCAATTCTTTGTATAAGTACGTTTGGTAGATTGTATATTTTATTTATTTACTGCTCACTTTAACTTATTAAATGTAGAAGGTTTTTTTTTAATCTCCCTAATTATTTTTTAATAATCTAAATTAATAATAGCATGTTTTTGACTATGAAGATAGAATTAAAAATATTTACTTGCACCTTGATGTTCCTTTCAACAGCAGAGAGATTGCATGAAAACACCACTTACCTAAAACAGAGAGAGAAAATACATAGTTAGTACATATAGTTACGTTGTTGACGTAATTTGTAGCATGCGTAAACTAAATTTATATAAAATTAAATCAAATGTAAAATACAGTATCAAAATGTGTCACATTATTTGCATTTATATAAACATGTAAGTACATAATATATATAGATGGAATAACATGAAGATAAAATGTTTATAATATATCATAAAAAAAAAAACTGCGATAAAGTATTACTTGTTTCAAGAAAGGATTGCCAATTGTGCAAATATTCTCCGAATACGGTCACGACTTTAAAGCCTCGTCCAGACTGCCGAACCAAACTAAGTAAACGAGCCGAGCAATAGTCTCTGAGCATGATCAGTCTAAAGTGCGCCTGCGCATCTCTGATTGGGCATGCGCAGAGATGCTCGGCTCGTTTTCTACGTTCGTTTCGGCAGTCTGGACGAGGCTTTAGGGATTTCGGTTCTATTTATAATGAAAATCAAAAGTGTCCAAACGGAAAATAAAATAAGTCTTAGCTTTTCGAATAAAAAAAGCAACAGAGAGAGAGAGAGAAAGAGAAAAAAACCAGTGATTTTAAGGTTTGATCCGAGTTGCTACATTATATTTAACATTAGACTTGAGTTGAATGCGTTGTTTGGTTGCATTGATTAGCAATTTATTTAGTTAGTTTATGAACCCGTTTAGATCTGTTATGTGAATGTGTGGCGAGTTCAACTATAGGCCGTAGTTTTGCCGTGTTCTTGACACGTAATCAACCTCAAGTTGATTTCAGTTTCAGCTCCGACACACCTTGCAATCTTTCGCTCTTTTTTAAAATGACCTGATTCTTTTTTTTTATTCTTCTTTAGTCGAGTCTGAGATGCTAATCGGTTGAAATATGCTTCTACTTCTAAGGCAATAGCTCCATACTTAGTTAAACTTTCTCATGTACGTTGTGTAAGTGTACATAAAGAGAGAGTATTGTATTGATGCAAAATAAGTACTAGCACTAGTACTTATTTAGTAGTAGTAGTGATTTATAGAAACTGGTACTTCTTTCTTACTGACATTTTTATTTATTTATTTATTTATTTTCCATATACATAAATAGTATAAACTTAACATACTTAGTAAACTACATTACTATGTATGTAAGTATATAGGGCGTCAAATCCAACAATAAAGTACATACCTACGGGTACAGAGATGTTTTATAAAAGTTCTTTATAAAAACAACTGCTTGTTGTCAGACCATTTATGCTTGTAGTCAGACCATTTTAAAATAATTTTTCTTTCTTGTTTTCGTTTGTGCATAGGATGTACAATTTTTTGTAAACTTTAAATAATGACTATGAGTAAAACAGTATTATTGCTTCCGACCTTATCGGAGGTAACGGAAGATACGCGTTCGTTTTGAAGAAAAAACATGTTTTACTTCTCCGATTCAATGAATAAAGTTTTTTTTTTTTTTTTTTTTACAAACAATGTAATTTTTAGTAGTTATAGAACAAGTAGAAGTTTAAATTAAATGACTTACCTACTACCTACTCTAACCCAACACCCACAAATAAAAAAAATCACAGAGAAGTACTTGCGTCCAAGTACTTTTAAGGGTTTTGTAAATGAGTAAGCATACCCATTATGTAATTATGATTTCTTGTCTTTTTTTTTATTATTAAATACCTTTATTGATAATATATAATATACAATACAACATAATATAATATTACAAAATATAATGTGGCTTTCCAGAAACTTGAACAAGGTCTTCGATCACAAGAGTCCCGGGTTCGATTCCCCGGGGGGTCACAATGTTTTTTATCAGTAATAAACCAATAAGGAATACAAACTTTAAAAAAGCACATATATATTTGTGTCCTACTCTTCAGCAGCTTCATTTGATACCCAACTCAAAATTTTTAAAAAATAAAATTTTGGGCGCACTTCACTATTTCGCGCCCAAAATTGACAATTTTTAAAAATTTGGGATCAACTCCCGGAATTTTCATCGCCCAACAATAAGGCATTAGCATGAATTATTTCGAAATTTTAGCACCAGCCAATCTATAGTGGTTGGGGGGGGGAAATTTTTTTTTGGGTATATTTTGATTTTTTTCCCCTATAAGGAATGCAAAATTTAAAAAAGCATATATATATTTGTGTTCTACTCTTCAGCAGCTTTCATTTGATACCCCACTCAAAAATTTAAAAAAATGTAAATTTTTGAGTTTACCACATTTTTTCGAATTGCGCATGCGCAAATCTAGTTATGAACTTCTATATATTTTTCCTGTGGTTGGGTCAAAAAGTTGCACCAGAGTTTCAAATTTCAGCTCTTTAGCTTAAACGGTTCGGGCCCTATGAACACAAAGAGCGACGGACAGACGGACACATCACCCTCGGCATAAGGGTTTTGAGAAGTATCTACAAACCCTAAAAAGTTTCCTTTTTATTATTACATATAACGTGGGACCTACAGTATAGTTTACCAATATGTATTATGAAACTACAAATATTCGATTTTATGATTTAGATAGATTTATACGTTTTTTGGGGACGATAAGTCCAAAAAAGTGGTTTTTAAAATATGGCTGTAGTCTACGCAGATACTTAGAGCGTGTACATTACACATACAGGGCACATTTGGATAAAAACGATTTTTTGACGTTGATTATTTTAAATTGGATACATGCAAGTTATTCAACATTTTTTTTTTAAGTGAATTAATTTATTAATAAGTTTATTATAAGTTTCAATCTGATATCAATTATTACCCCCCTCCCCCCTCACTTCCCCCTAACAAGGATATATGCCATTCACGAGGTCTTTATTTTAGGGGATTAGAACCTGAGCTTAGGTTAAGGAATAAAGAAAAAAAAGTTGAAATAAGGAAATAATTATTTCTTGATACTGAATGAATGTAACTACTCTGTAGTATTATCTTATCTTATCTGATTTACTACAAACATTTAATTTCTACGGGGAGGGGGGATAGATTTTTAGCACCCCTTTACAAATTTGTACTGATTATAAAAGATATTTATACTCGTACTACGTTTGATAATGTTTATTTTTTTCTCCATGAGGGTTGAAATATGAATCAGGTTAAAGTAGAACGGAGCAATTTTAAGCATTTTCTCCCTTCATTGGGTCAGGACAAACAATTTGAACACGCCAAACTCTCATTATTGATTAGCTACGAGGACGCCGTGGTATCATGATGTAGTGTAATATAATACAACCAGTAACAACTTGAGTCAAATCAAATACAACAGGAGTAGAAAAAAGGGCATAGGGAGGGCGTGTACTCTTCTCTTAACTTCCTAAAACCCTTATTATCTCATTATATACTAACTACAATCATAACAAATCAGATGAAAAGTGAAAAACAATACAAACAACCAACCTAATCTTATAATCAAATATGCCTTCCAACAAAATTAAAATAAATAAAACAACATTATAGGATACGGGGAAAAAGTTGGAAATAAATTAAATAGATTTATATCGTTATTCTAGTCTTTCTAGTAGTTTCTAGAAGTCCTACTTATTTTCAAAAACATATATTTAAGTATAAGTAGTTTTATAACAATTTGACCCACTCCAGGGCAAGTTAAGTTAGAATAGGCTATAGCTATATGAATCTACTCATACTCAGAAAACTGGTTTATATGGAATACGTACGTGCGTTAATGTTTTAAAACTACACTGCATTACACGAGAGTGACATTCAAATCTGTTTATACTTGCTTTAAAACTTTAGACTTTAGAAAATTCTTTTAATTCTTGGTTTCTAATTAAAGATTTAAAGTGACAACATAAAATAGGCATCGCGTGGCTCTATCATTGAAGCGAGCGTATAGTAATAAATATCTATTGAATATTGAAAAAAATAGATAATCATGAATCATGATGGGTTGAAAGATAAAGGGAGTGATAGAAGTACAACGGCTTGTAGTAAAGGAACCACCCTGCATTCTTACTATTCCTCTAACCACATCTCCTTTTCAATTATTATAAAATGTATGACTTCACGACGCAAAAATTTCTACTTATCAAGAAGAATCATCAAACATAATCGAATAGTGTCCCGAAGACGATGACTCCCCTCAAAATGATTTGTTATTACTTAGCTAAGCCGACCACATTTTATATTACAATAAAAATAAATGTTTGTTTTGATTTGTTGGTCTTCCAATAAATAAATACATGTTTTCATAACCGTTGTGAAAACTGTTTAGCGAACCGAAAGAGTTTCCAAAACAGTTTTCACAATAATATTGCAAACTATTAACTCCCAGACTAGATATACTTAATACTTAAGTCAAATTATCGAATATCCTCATCATACCTACTCCCTACTCCTACTGCGCATGTCTCAATTCTGTTTCGAATTCAATACCCGTTTCCAACACAACGTCTCTTTTAGACTGATAGAATGAGATTAAAGAGGATGATGAATTAGGAAAAAGGCTTCAATGAACACTTTACTGATTAGACATCTAACGATTTTTCGTTATTTCACACGACAACAATGCGACAACAATCGCATTGTTTCAATCTGCCCGGTCTGCTCAATTACTGGCTCAATCGATTTTCTTTAGATGTGATTATATATATACCCAAAACAAAAACAAATAAAACTAATACAAGTTAAATAAAGGTGATAAAGCCGAAGAGTTGTAAAAGCTATTTCAGCGGGTAAAAGCTAGACAGAGGCAGGTCTAGGACCTATACGAGCTTAATATCACTATTCTATTATGAATCAGGTTTATGGAATATGTAGAATTAGTAATGTTTAACACAAAATGCATCAAAAGTGCATAATTTAATTACATTAGAGGCACAAAGCTTGGGATGTTACATATAGAACCTCTTCATGTGTCCCATTATCATTCATTAACCTTTTATCATTTAAATTGAAAATAACAATATTTGTATTGAACAAAGTAACTAAATCTGATTCGATGATTTTAACCACCAATCGACCAACCCTACAACCTACAACGGATGTTATTTCAAACATAAAAGCGTAACAGCAATTAAACAGAGGCATTTCTAATACTATATCCAAAGGTTCAATATCAGTAGACATTAGTTAAACCTTTATGAAATAAACCGTGGCAATTCCAGGTACCCTACTAATTATTATCACTTGTATAATATATTTTCTCCATCATGTTATAAAATATATTGTTAGGAAAACTCTTTACAAATAACACTAGCAGTGGGGCTTACATGGAATAAAATTTAAAGAATAAAGTTGACTATTTTTCTGTTTTGAATGATAATCTATTCTTTTAAGTAGGCAAAACTGAGGTCCCTTCAAATTTCCTGCTATTGTCTGTCTGACTATCGTTAACGCCTCTAAATCTTTGAAAATATAGAACTCAAAAATTGAAACTTTGCAGTTATTTTATGTATTATAACCCAAGCTCCGGAAAAACATAGGGATGTCTTTAACAACTATCCCTCACAAACAATGAGGGAAATTTTGAACAAAAACAAAACAGAAATTCGTTATCTGGGGTGTTAATAGTCTGGCTAATTAATAGTTTATTGTTGCTGTACCAATGACATATGACTTTGCGTCATATGTCCTTAAAATTCATATTTGAATCAAATCAAAAACAAATCTCAGTTATTATTTGCCAAACAGCAAAATGCAGTTTTCATACGTCGCATATGTTTTAAGAAAATGATTATAATCCATAAATACATTTTACTGACAAAGTAATAATGAAAAAAATAAATAAAATACAACATGAGGTATTGGCAGGGTATGGCATTGGTGGTTGGGAATGTTTAGTTCAATCACCTTCCAGAATATAATTTAAATTATGATTGTGTTATAGGTACAACTAACGACCGAACAATGAAACAATAGACTAATGGTTGATGAATGCCTAATTCGTTTATAATGTTGTTTAGGAACGCGCAGGCTGGCAACTACTCCTGATAGATGAGTTTTGTCACAACATTATAACGTGATAAAAGCATACAAATCAATTTGCAAGAGCACAAGAGAGAAAGTTAGAAATATTTATTTTTACCACACACTTCCTCTGGATGTGTTCCTCAAGGAATGAAAAAAAAATTATGTCGCTTATTAATTTCCCATTTATTGCTTCCGTACCTAGAACAATAATAATAGACTGATGGAAATAAAAAATGGAATTAAAATTGTTCTAAAAAAAAAAAAAAAAAAAAAAAAAAAAAAAGATTTAATCGAGTTTCTGGCTTGGCTAATTTATGAATACGGTACAACACGTCAGTATCATGAGCAGATACAGAGAAGTTACGTGGGTAAAAAGAAGTAGAGAACTCAGAAGAAAAGAGGACCAGACCCCCTCCCAAAAAAGACACACCCTTCTTCATTCAGAAACTGGCCAAGTGTTGAGCGTTAAAAAAATGAAAAAGTAGTCTTGCTCATGGAAGTACAAGTGAAGTGAAGATTATAGTCTAAAAACTAAAAAGGTGCAGACTTGGCTACATTTTTTTGGGTGGGGTATTGGAACTTGGCCCTTTTTTGACGGTTAGGTTTTTGCTAAGGATTCATTCAGTATTAAGGAGTATTTTAAAGTATTTGGGATGTTTTATCAAAAATTTAAAAATTTATGACAGAATACACATTTCTGGAAATGGGAGACGATACCATGATACATGGTATCGTCGTTATGGTTCTGGTAGCAAAGATAATAAAGGGGTAAAGCCACTTAACGGCAAAACCACTCTCTTTGTTAGTAATATTAACACTTTTGACATTCTCTAAGAGGAAAACAATATCGGCATTCATATGCTTTCCTACAATACTTCATTCATAGAGCGTTTCAATGGGATTTACACAATTGTTTCCCTTATTAGTTAATTGGCAATAGTTTTTTTCCCTTAAAAATTCTATTTAACTTATGAATGGAAAATATTATTTCTCTTAAATTCTTGGCAAAGGTAATTATTTTTTTTTCTTAAGTTTTCTCATTTTAACTAATTTTTATCATTGTTTTCTTTAGCAATTCTTAAATTACTGATTAAAAGAAAAAAAAAAAAAACTACGATTTTGAGAATTAAATTAATTTTAATAAAAGCACATTAAGTTTCATTATCATCAGTATTAAATCAATTACATTTAAAGATGAATAATAAGTGTATGAACGTGTATGATGAAATAAATACCAGTAATAATGAAGCGACGTCGCTTCTATTGTCTGCGATAAGCTTGGACGCAAAAATTGGAGCAAACGTAAAAAAATATATCATTTACTCTTTTTTTTAAAAAAAAATGAGGTAGATAGTGTTGTATTGGTTTTATATAGTGTGTAGGCCTTGGGCTGTATGGTGAGGCTTTGTTTACCAACCACTTAGCTTCTCCGAGTATCTAGGATTTCCCTCTCTTTTACCGAGAAAAACTCCATTGCCCGCCTCTTTCATTTAACTCTATGACCGGCCACTGTCTGCGACCCAAGCCCTACAGAGAGAAAGAGAGAGAGAAAAAAATCAATTTCCAGAAAAAGGGAAAAATATTTATGCCAAATTGGTTTTTGGCAGGGAGGAGGAAATAGAAATTGGCAGTGTATTCTAAGGCCTTATTGTGCCTCCACTCCTTGTTTGTTTATCTAATTGCTTTCTGCTCTTTGTATATATCTTATATTTAGAAAGAGAGAGAGAGGAAAAAGATAGTTATTTGGATTTTTCTTTTTCTGGTTGGAAATTGTTTATATTTTGTATCGAAAACTCTTTTCTATTTTTTTCCTTTAGAAAAAGTTCGGCAAGAACTTATTCTTCCTTTTTTTTTCTTTTATCTCCATCTTCTCTAATATTCTAATCCTTTCTTCTTTTTTGCAGTCTGCGATTGTCTAATAGTTGATTCTTTATTTTGTTTTTCTTTTGTAAATAAGGTTAAGCTTTTTAGGATTTAGTTGAGTTAAAAAGAGAGTACATTTACTTTTTCTTAAACAAAACAATCCAGAAGAAAAGAGTGATTTTTAATTTGTTTTCATTTTCACCTTTTGTGTTCTACGGTGAGGCAACTTAAGAGGGGGGGGGGGGGGATCAAATAAGATCGGTAAAATATAGGCTACACGATAGCGACAATCTTAAAAAAACTAATCTTTTGGACTTCTGGGAACATCTACCTTTAAACAAAATAGTTTTTTAAGTTTCCTATAAAGGTATTTTCTGCATATATTTAAGAAAAATTGAACAACACCTAAGCTATTTTTTGCCAATTTCAAATTATGCCATTATCACATTTTATTTAGGAAAAGAAAGCCGGTAAGAGGAATATGTCACATAATCAAATTATGTATCGAAAAAATTCCGTTAATTCGTCAATCGAATGCTGGCCGAATATATGAGTTAGAAATAGTATAACGAATATATTATATGGAGGATTTTGATAACTAATAGACTGCAGGGGCAAGGAGGTCCAGTTGAATAATACTTATAAAGGAAGGAAATATAAATATATTATGTAGGTATGAATAAATATCTAATTTATGTATAATCTTCTCTAATGCAGTAATGTAGCAGCAGAAGTAAAGAAGCGTGGTAGGGATGAAGTGAGATTGAAAAGGGATAGAAAGAGGAAGGAACTATAGGGAAAATTAGGACACATGGTACTTAGAAACAACGGTGGGTGAAAATGACATGGTGTGTCAGCAAGCGACGATGTCTGATTGATTTTGACTGACATGCGGCAGACGGTAGAAATTAATATGGGTAGTATATGTTGGCTACTTATAATATACTATATGTAGGAGTAGGAGTTGATAACAGTGTTAAGAGACAGATCCCAAGACCAATTGTGTTCATGTGTTCCCTGATGTGTCAAACACATTTATATGAAAGAAAATTTGAATTTGGGAAACTTTTTGTCCTATAGATGAGAATGATGAAAATGCGTAATGGGAGCTCCGGTAAGTTCGGAACAAAAAAAAAAGAGTGCTAACTTTTTTGCTTTTTAACTATTAGTGAATAAAGCTTATAACGATTAATCAAATAATAATACCAGCCCATAAAAACCAAGTTTTTATTATAAATCCTTTATATATTTTGCATTTTAGTTCTGAAGGGAAATATTGGTATTCATTCATTTCAATTTTAAATAAATAATTTAAAATAAATAAATTAATTAATTATTATAGGTGTTACAATGATTTTGTATCGGTAGAGAGTCGAAATGCCAAGATTCAGCAAGATTGAATAATTAATTGAATTTTTATTTATTGTATTACTTTTATAAATTTATTTATCCCATTCATTTTTAAAAAGATTTTTTTTA
>KZ652330.1:93795-124079 GCA_001010745.2 Gerris buenoi
CCCCCCCCCCCCCCCCCCCCTGTATTATATGAAAATTCGATTAAAGTGTACATAACAAAATTATTGTTCTTTTAAAGATCTTTCCAACAACCTGCATCTTGAAGGGTATATACTATTTTGACTTTTGTACCCCGTACCCCTGTGTACCAATTTCTTTTATTCACCCATCTAAATTCTAAACCAAAATTTTCCTATATTATCATAAGCCAATAATACGCAGATTCCTTCGAAGATTCGCTCATTAAGCCATGGTGCATGACTGGTCTTTTTTATTCACGTTTAAAAAGTTTAAACAGGTAATGAGATTTTTAGTATAATCTTTATTTTCGCCATCTCCTTGAAAATACATTTTTAAACATGTAAATCCATTTTCGAAAAATACATTAAAATCGAATTTACACGCTATCACAACACTCTCTTTATGCATATACTACGTATGTATGAGAAAGTTAAAAAAAGAAGACAAATAAGAAGGCAATAGATGATGATTCATCATTGAGTTATGGTTTTTATAAAGGCACGAAACTAGGCAGGGTATTGTGTTAAGGGGGTCTAGAGAGAATTAAACCTGAAAACGTTGATAATTACTCATAGCCAAGCCATTAGCATCAATTAGACAGGGCTTTATCAACCTTATGCTTACCTGATATTATAACCTCGGCTTGGCAATACTCCTCACCCATATCTCCCATCTAACTAGCTGCCATTAATCATACGCCAGACTAACAGATATCACACTTGAACCTTACAATAAGCCCATCTATTTATCCAATAGATCCGCATAGCTTAATACTTAATATTCATATTTATTTATTCTTTAACTTTTTAAAAGATGAAAGAACTAAAGAAAACAAAGATTCATATTTTTAATACCTGACTTAGTCAGTCCTAATGTATGCAAGCTATAAACATAGAGATGGAGGGGGTCGCCAATTATAGGTTTGTTCTAACCACACTTCAAACTAGTTTGAAGTGTGGTTGGTTTTAAACGCATGCGCATTAGCAAAAGGAGTTAAATTTTGGTCCGATGCGCATGCGTCAGACAGTTTCAAACTAGTTTGAGGTGCGGCAGAATAATAGAGAGATAATAGAAGTACGGCAGAAAACCGGCAGATAATAGATAGGTACACCTCAAACGGTTCAATGGACCTTGGTGAAACTTATAAATCTATCAAAATCACCAAATTGCTCTTCTATGGCACCTCAATTCATGCAATATACTATTTTATAAATGTGAAGATAAAATATTCCAACCGTCCGTTCGCGTCCGTTTTCGAAACCTATCGGCAAGGCCAATCTTTTTAAAGGTGTGTATGTAAGTAGAAATCAAATAACTCTGGATTAAATCAGGAAATCAATTTGTGTTCTAAATTTGGAATCTCATCTAATTCTTACAATCCACAATCCATACAACCACAGCTCGTACTCCTTATTATGTCTCCATAAAAATTTGAATGAAGATTTTAATTTTAACGTTTCTCTCGACCTTTCACCTATTTCCGAACTCTTTTATCCGAAACCTGTTTTCCCTAACCTACAAAAGCTTATTATTAGTCAAAAGTTATTATAGTGCTACAGTAGATTAGTCTTCTTTGTCAAGTAAAAAAGTTTGGTTTGCTATAGAGAAACAATTTTTCAACATGAATATTAAAGTCAAATAAAATTAGAAATGATCAGGGTTAAAAGAAAAACCTAATTCCGTAGGACTTTATAACAACATTTACACATGAAAATAAATGAAATCATAAGGAAAACCCTTAGTAAATAAATTACACGATGGTAAACACTAGGAAAAAATTAATTAGGTAGAAATTTCAGTGAAAAACAATTGAAGTAGAAACGATAAAAAACTAACAACTTTATAGAATGTTATCCACACGAAGATTTAACTTTTATACAACAGTGCGACACTCAACATTTAATTTTATTTGTCAATTTCATAGAAGGGGAAAACTTAAAAGGAAAAATTAATTGAGTTGATAAAGTAGTAGGAAGGGAAATGGGAGTAGAGTGCTGAGCTTACTGCGTAATATTTCCTATACGTAATTCATGAGCTTGTTTTTAGACTTGTTTCAGAAAAACATGGTGGTATCATGCTGTTATATCAAAACTTAATCCCATCAAATATCGAGCATTTAAAATTAACATGTAATATCTGCCAACGTCCAGACAAAGTCGGTTGTTTATTGCCTGGCCGTTTAATTTTTTAATGATATAAATTATCTTATATTAGTTATTTTGATCCTGTCTGCCACTGCTAAAATATTTCAACTAGAGACAGGATATGGGAGGAATATATAAAAAAGAAAAAATTAGTAATAAAAAGCAAATAAAACAAAAAACAATGAAACTTTAATAAAAAAAAACCTAAATAAAAACAAAATTTTAATTTAGTTCATATCGAGAGAACATGTGTTAATATCTTTCATTTCCACAATTTGATTGAAGGGCCACTTAGGAGTAAAATTTATTTTTTGCACTTGACGCACACATAGATTACAAGTGTTTGCATTATTATAATATGTATACGTTCATGTGGAATATTTTATTTTAAATAATCATCTCTGTCTAACTTAAGAAAATACTGTCAAAAACTTAATGCATGTTGCTAGAAAATCTCGAACACAGTAATTGGGTTGGCCCTAATAGTTTTCACCTTTTTGTCTCAAGTACGGCACTGTCTGGGGACTAAAAAGTTGTCTAACTCGATTCCCAAGCAAACGTGATAACAATGTACAATCTTATATTATAGATAATGTCATTTTGCCTTGCCGAGGTTGTTATCCAAGGCAAGATGAGTTCATATTTTCCAGACATATTTTAACGAAAAGTTAACAAAAGAATTTATATCAAGTCAGAATAAATTGATTTAAAGCAGCTTCGTTCCTTTATTAAACAGATAACCAAAACCTATTTTACAGTAACAAAATTTTACAATTTCTTTCCTTATTTTTCTGATACTCTACGTCTTCGGTTTTAGAATGACAATGTGGAGTTACCCTCCTTGTGCGACAGGTCGGCGGATTCAGCATAGCTCTTGACCGAAACATTGGATGTCACAGGTACTTCTTGAGAAAGAGATTGGCCGGGTTCGGATACAACGACGTCGCGGTGTTGACGCAACGTTTCGAAGTATCTGAACCCGTGCTCGATAATGTCTTCAGGCATGTCAACCAGACAACTGACGGCGAAGTCCAACAAAAGCGGCTTCATTCTGCTCAAGAGTTCCGCCTTGGCCTTCTTACGGTCCTCAACCATAGCCTTCTTCTTGTATTAAAAGTAGGACTGACTTTCAAGTAAAAAACTCTCCGTGTAAACTAAGAAATTTCAGTGATGCTTTATCTCGTTCTCTCCAAATCTAAGTCTACCTTAAGATATATCCTCTTAATTTAAGCTTTAATTCCGAAAGAAAACTCCTATAAGACCAACAAATTAAGTGACAAGAGGACAGGATTTGAAAAATCGGAGGTTTTCATACCTTTCCACCAAATTTTATTTGGTGTTTTGAAAAATTGAAGGTTGTTTGGCCGAACTCTTTGGATATTTCTTTATATTTAATGCTCTAATTACTTCTCTAGAAGAACTGCCACCATCAATAATTTCTTCTCGGGAAATATTTAAAATCCCTTCGATGCCTTCCTTGCTGAATTAAATTAATTAACTTTTTCACTAAAATCTTTAAGGATAAACTAGCGTATAATAATAAATTACTACAACAGTTTAACAACAATTAAAATGAGAAACGACAAATGCAGTCAAACAATTTGGCTATAAACTTTTATAAATATCTCAGCTACAATTTTACCTAATTTATTATTTAATCCTTCTTTAAAGTCACATTATTAATGTCAGAAAAAAAGAGAGAAAAAAATACTAAAATATAAACTAAATTAAAACCTTACATTAAAACCACATTATTATGTTTTAGGGAACTTTTAAAATAAGAAAAACAAAATTATTTGACAGATAGACAAATTACAATACATTTGATGTATTGCATCTTCTGTTTGCCGAAACGTTATACTTAATTCCTGCACGAAAATTAAACGATTAAAAAGGTTTCATTTAATAAAATTAATAGATACATTTCTAAATTTTCTGCGCACATGAGTCGATAATTAATGTTTTTGTCAGATAACAAAAAATACAGTTAGAACAATTGAGAGGGGTTAGATGTTTCGAGAAAGATAAGAGAAAAAAACAAGTCGTGATTCATGCAATGAAATGAAGCGTGATTACGTGATGGGTCACAGGGGTTTGAACCGATTAACATTTTATACTATGATGTACACGGCTTGAATCGAAAGAAAACATGGACCAAGACCCGGCCTTATTATAGTGAGGGCAGAAGCCTTTAACTAGTGTATTAGGTTAATAGCGCGTTTAATAGCGCGTTTAATAGCGTTTTCCTTAAGAACAAGGCTATTCTTTGACCTCAGCAACAGTAAAGTACTGGAAATTGGGTAGCAGTAAAGCGTTTATGACCAACATAAAGCCAAATTTGACTCATACCAAACAACAATTTCAAAAAACAACATTCACTTCTGCATTATTTATTTTTTTGTTATTCCGCAATTAAAATTTTGCTTTGGTGTTTTTTTTTTTTTTTTTTTTTTTATGTGTCCTCCAAGACTACGTGGTTGGCAGTCAGGTCTGGTGGAGAACAGCCCTATCTCCCGTCCATTTTGGTGGGAAATGTGATTTTCATTATCCTAAATATAAAATTAGTTAGTAGACCGAACATCAAGTTGAAAGCCCCCTCAAATAAGTTTGATAACAGTGTTACAAACAAACCATTTGTTTCGCAACTTAATAATTGTTCCAGACTGAGAAAGGATGAAAGCTACTACCACTCTACAACAGTCATTTTACGTCGTAGGTCGACAAGCTGGAAACCATCCGCGCAGAAAAGAGAGGAACAAGAAACTTTGGACAGCGAAGTCATGGTGGAGTTAATTTGTGAAGTCTCTTAGCTTAACGTTGCTGTTCTGGAGCCGGCTTTCCTAAGTCAAAGAGAAAATGTAACGAGTAAGCCTTTCTCGTGGACACATTATGTCATCTAACAATCTAACGACTAGTCTCCAGCACAGACTGCAATAGATTAAGAAAAACCCTCCTGAAAGAGAACAGGGAAAGGTGAAAGGTTTTATAAATAGTTTCCCTTCGTAAGCAGATAAATCTTTGATTTATCTGCTTTCCGGTTCAACGATTCTAATGTAAGCTCTATCGGCTGTCCGTTGAGTCAAAAGCGGGTCCCATTGGAAATTTAAATCCGGCTCAGAACTTTTTTCAAGAATCTTAAATTGACTAAGTAAGTAAATTCCTTACTCAATTTTATCACCTCGGGGTAAATTTTTCTGAATCTTCCAAACGTGTAAATCCATCAAAATAGAATTTCGCGCCACCACAATACTTCCGTTTTCTATATAATACGTTTATGAGAAATTAAAAAAAAAAAAAAAATATGAGAGAGCATAAAATTAAAGATAAGGCCTCTGACCTAGTTTCATTTCCTTCCTGGTTGTGCAAGTATTTAATAATCTTAATTCGCAGAAAAAAACCATTTCAAAGGAACGACTGGAGAAACAGTAAAAAAATGGCATTTCAAGTATAAAATCCTTTGTCTCTCTAAGCCGTCATTAAGCAGCATCCATAGAAGAAGCAAATTATATCTTGTTTCAGAGGGAAGAAAAAAAAAATCTATCAACAATTAGCGCTTGAATTAAACTCGACTTATTATTTTTTTTATTGAAATACAATATTCAAATGAAGGAGCTACCGATAGAAACGCTTGATAAATTATATTGTATAATAATATAGTCAGCAGGAAAAACCTTGCTCGATGAATGAAAAAAAAGGGGAAAAGAAAAGCTTTTGGATAAATGACGAGAAGGGAAATGGAAGAATAGAAAACAATAATGAGAAAGAGGTGGGAACTTGGAAGGAAGGAAAGAGTGAGAAGGGTGAAAAGCGAGAGGGCAATTATAAGGGAGGGGTTACGGTGTGGAGTAGAAGCCATGGGGGCCACAGGGAGGCAAAGATGGTGGATGGAAATCGATGCAACCAGAAAAACCCTAGCCAACAGGTGGACTTAGTAACAACAATCTCTGGCCTACACAGTGCCAAACTGTTATACAACATACCACCGTCAACAACTTATACACGGTTAAGACCAACGTACCGCAACAAACTAGGCATACGTGTGTGACAACAAGCTCTGGCCTATACTGGGATAAGAGTTCAACAAAATACTACAACCAACAAACTATACACAGTAAAGACATAAATACCGCAATAATCTAGGCAACAGTGTGCCCAAAAAGCTCTGACTTACACCTTGAATGCCTAAGTGTTCAACAACAAACTACCGTAATACAACAGCACAATGACAGAAAATATGGAAATACTACAACAAATTAAGTATGGGTGTGTAGTTTGAACCAAAAGCTCTGGTCTGAAAGCAAACCACTGCAAACGAAAGTTAACTAAGCTAGAAAATCTTATCTATCTATCTATATATATAAAATTAAAGTTTTGTCTGTACATTGGTCAGAATTGAACATTTCTTGGATACTTTTTCGTTTTATACATCCCGAAAACCGAATCCGGCCTTAACTTTTTTCGTGTATGTATGTATGTATGTATGTATGTATGTATGTGTGTATGTGTGTCTGTCGCCTCAGTCAGACTTTATAGGCGCAAAACTGGCTGAATGAAATCGATTAATTTTTTTTCAGAGGTGAGCGCAAACATGTTGTGCAATTTGTAGGCTTGGTTTCATCGAAAAATATTGAGTAGAACCAAAGTTATTAACAATTTTATAGAAAAAAGTATATAAAACATAACTTAAAAACATTAGGTTGACTCAGCGTAAACAAACCCCACTGACTCGCTAATCAAAATGTTTGACTACTTCTAGACCACCTAAAGACTCGCGGTTTTTTGCGTTTGACGGAAACTGGCCCAAACCTACTGAAAAGATTCGAAAAGTTAACAAAATACATTTTTACCCCCCTTAAAAATTAAAGATTGCCGTCATACTTTAAAGTTTTATTGGAGGCTTATTGTGGCCAAACGGTAAGTCGTATCGACCAACTGACTGCGCCTACGGTAACTGATTTTAAAAGATCTAAAACTTTGGTCCTATGACTTTTGGTCGTTCTACCTCAAATAGACCTACGATCGGTTCTACCTTAAATAGAGCTAAATTTCATTTTTTGTAAGAAAAAATTGACTTTGAGGTCTTATAGTCCGTGAGCCAATTACTTTTTTGGTACCACATGGAGTGGCAAATGCACACTATGATTTTTTTGTTCATTTTTGTATGTAGATCAAGAATATATGTGATAGCAATGCCTAAGGAGTAGCTTTATATAAAAAAATTGGGGTTTTAGTGGTAAAATGCGTTTTTTCTGTAAAATTTGTGAAAAGGTACCAGTAAAGGTGGCACATGCTATCACTGTCTTTTTTTATAGAGTTTTGTTCGTAGATTAAGAATATATATGATAGCAAGCTCTATGTTGTAGCTTTTGGTAAGAAAAACTACTTGTAAGAGGAAAATTATGAAAAAATATTTGGTAAATATGGTATTTTGATCTCTACATTTTTAAAACGTACTCCAATCAAAAAAATTTACAAGTAAATGATGTTTGTTAGTTACATATCTACAACAAAGGTATCTTTGCTTTTTTTTTGTAAGTCTTATAGTTTAGGCGTTAAGAGGGCTGGAGTTCGTTTCGGCTCCGCGATCTCGTAGAGCGCGTATCCCAATCAGCGAAAGACAAATTGGGAAAAATAATACGTGTAGTCGCATTTTTTTGTACAGTGGTATGGAGGGGCGTGCCCTACAACATACTAAAAATCCAAGCAACTTTTGTTCTATAAAGTTTTTTTTTAAAGTTGATACTTTCTAAGTTATTATGGAATAAAACTGTGCATTTTTCAATGAATTTTTCCTAAAATAAGCATTCCAAACAGGTCAAATCACTTGGATCATATCAATAACACATAAATGAAGTTAATTGCAAATGGGTTATGATAAATTTTAATTAAGGTGGTAATGGCGAGGGTTTTATTGTTAAATTTTTCAAAACAAAACAAAAGTATTGACTTTATGTTTGTTATAATTCAGTCAATTCTTATGCAAAACATTGTTATAAGAGCTCATTTCATGTTCTTCAAAAATGGCCTTCTGAGTTTTCCCCAAAAACTCCACCATTTTCAAGTTATTTAAGGTTCAAGGGATTCAATTTCGGGTTTCTCGAAAAATAACCGTCACTCAACAAGTAATAACTCAGTTCGTATTGGGTTTACAGACGTGTTTAAAACACGAATCTCTCTGTTTTTTTAATAGCTACATTTTTGTTCCTATTCGTTTTTTTTGATAAAATGAAAACATTTTAAGTTATTCGTGAAAAACCGTTAAAAAACGCGTTTTTTTCATTGAAAAATGCACAGTTTCAATCCATAATAACTTAAAAAGAATCGACTTTAAAAAAAAAAACTTTATAGAACAAAAGTTGCTTAGAATGGGTCAATCTATCGATCTCATAGTTTATTTTAAATAAGAATTTTTTCAACCCCTATAAGGGGGTGGCTTTCACCCCTAGGGCAAAAGCCCGCTTCGGCACAGGGTAGATTTTGAAGAAGGTTATAAATACTACCTAAATCCAAAGTTTTAAGAAAATCGACGTTGATTCCCAAAATTTAGACCTAAAACGGCTGGTGACTGGACTATTTGGAGGCCTCCCCATCCCCCCCCCCACCCCCTCCCCCATCCGGTCAGGATTTTTAGTATGTTGTAGGGCACGCCCCTCCATACCACTGTACAAAAAAATGAGACTACACATATTATTTTTCCCAATTTGTCTTTCGTTGATTGGGATACGCGCTCTACGAGATCGCGGAGCCGAAACGAACTCCAGCCCTCTTAACGCCTTAAGACTTACAAAAAAAGCAAAGATACCTTTGTTGTAGATATTTAACTAACAAACTACATTTACTTGTATAATTTTTTGATTGGAGTACGTTTTAAAAATGTAGAGATCAAAATACAATATTCATCAAATATTTTTTCATAATTTTCCTCTTAAAAGTAGTTTTTCTTACCAAAAGCTACAACTTAGAGCTTGCTATCATATATATTCTTAATCTACAAACAAAACTCTATAAAAAAAACATTGATAGCATGTGCCACCTTTACTGGTACCTTTTCACAAATTTTACAGAAATAAATTTATTTTTACCACTAAAATCCCAATTTTTTCATATAAAGCTACTCCTTAGGCATTGCTATCACATATATTCTTGATCTACATACAAAAATGAACAAAACCATCATAGTGTGCATTTGCCACCCCAGGTGGTACCAATTACAATTATTTTCGGATTTGGCTCATGGACTATTATGGCGTCCGCAATTGTTGACCGATTTAATTTCTGATTGGGGTCCTTTAACCTCACACTAACGCTCTTTAAATTGGTTATTTATTATTTTATTTTTTGTCCTAGAACTAGAGTTATTAAATATTTACTGGTTCAACTGCCGTATAGAGAGAAGAGACTGGTAATTCAATTAATGCACCATCATGTTTGATGATTGTTCAATGACTTCACAGTCTAATTGGTTTTTATGACTTTATTTTATTTTCTTATTTATTATACCTTTTTTAGTATTTGTATCAATTACTATACATATTAATTAGTTTCTATTGACTACTTTTTAATTACATGACAAAAGGAAACATAGCCACTAATACCTAGCATGAGCCCCGCGCGAAGCGCGGGGTGAAGGCTAGTACACAATAGAAATTGATATTAAGCATCGGGTTGGACAAGAAGCTTCTTGCAACAAGAAGCTCTGATCTGTAAATAACAATTCCGTTTCTTTAGTATATATTTATTTAGGTACATAGCCGCTAAATCTTCACATAAACGGTTGAGATCTCAGTTGAACAGAGCTAGGGAAGTATGTCATATGTCATCCAACAACGAAAACTAGCAACTGAAATGGTATCTCATCTAGTCCTTAGACAGTTCAGCAAATATTAAAAAAGCCTCGCACCAAATAATACTAAAAATAAAAATGTGAAATAATATATTTTCACAAAAAAACCTCATCAATATAAAACCCTAAAGAAATGTTGTTTTCTCTTAATACAGCCGTGGAATCGTTGATTATTCAAAAAATCCCTTTGTGGTTTAGTCAAAATTAACAAAGTTAAATAGATCATCTATCTTATAATATTACTGGTTACTGGCCTGTAGGAAAGGTCAGAATCTATTATATTGTTTAAAATACAGCCTCTATTGATGTTTAAGTTATTCAAATCTCTCGTTCCACTATATCCATTGTCACTTTATTCATTGTTCCAACCAATCATGTCTAGTTTCAATATGGAATTTAAAAAGAATTTCACGATATCAGTTTTTTCGGATTTTCATTCTCTACGTACCCATTCTCTGGAAATACCAATAACTGTAACAAATTGCGGTTTAATTAAAAGCATATTCACTTAATGGAATTCAAAATATGCCAATTAATATTAAATGGTCGATATGCCGCACACGGTTATTGAGAATTGAACTGTTTTATACTAATATTTTTAATACCTGTCATGAAGTTATTTTGAAATGAAAGAATCTTTCTCACAATGGTACATCATAATAAACATATTTATTTTGACATGATCATTTGTGTAAATTGTTTATAAACAACTTTGTGTAGTTGAAGTTTCGGAAGAAGGTACTTCTACCATCTTCAGGTTTACTCATCCTCATTACGGAGCAGGTACTTTGCCAACTTCAGGTTTACTCATCCTCATTAGGGAGCTGGTACTTCTGACTTCTTAAGGTTTACTCATACTCATTCGTGGTTCGTCCAGAGGAGACTTATTAGGTTGGCTGCGCCTAGACCTTAAATAGCTATTATAGCGCATGCCTAAGATTAGATTCTCATGGAAGCGAACCTAGAACCTAACTTATCCTAAGATTATTAGACGGTAACTCTAGTGACCAAAACAAAAGTAATACAACTTGTTGTCTCAAAACATTAGATCGAGAAAATCAGTCGATTTTTCCAATTATTCTTAAAATCTATATTAGATTTTTGATTTCAATACTTACCCCAGCAGTGGAGTCCAGGCGAGACTAATCTGCACACAAGGTCGGCTCATAGAATCTTGTTATATTGCCATGAAGGCCGATTCTGTAATATTACTCCGGCGGGGTTTTATCTCTTAGTCTCGTAGGATACTATCTCAAGACCCACATGCTCGACAATTCTTGGAACTTTTAGTATGTCAACGCTCTAATCAATGGTAGAATAATCTTAAACGAAGTAAGCCAACAGATGAAGCATCTAGGTCTGAGACGGTCCTGTGAAAAAGGTTTTTTGTTCACTGATGCTTTTTTTCCTCCTATATACATACATTACACGCTCTTACAATGTACATGAACTTAGGATTTTAAAATAGGTAAGAAATCATGCAAGTTTTTTAGAAGTTCTAGGTAACTGAAAAACTAAAATAGGTATATTTTTTCACATTAATATAATAATCCATTAAAAAAAACCTGAAAGGGCAAGTAAACAGTACGATATGAATTACTAACAAGCACGTGCTATAACTAGACTGTGAAGTACAGAACATCAAGGTTAAAAAATAATTTTAAAAAGACGCGGGAAAAAAGAGATCGAAGTGAGCTATGACGCAGAAAATTTAGAAGAGGCGGATAAAACAACTTCCCTTTCCATACATGAGGGAAAGGGTAAGTACAACTTTTTTTGCACTATATACACATCAAAGGGACCTCTTCAGGGAAATATACGCTCCGTTGATCCCTCAAGCTACACACAAACGTGGCAATACATATAAAATACTTGGACACTGCTTAACTGGATATCCAATGTTGTTCTATTCTTTTTACAGGCAGGTTGGCAAGCCTGAAGGAAAATATGGATTCGTTACAGCACAATTGTTATTACAAATCGAGTTTTGGGCATGAGACAAGTGAGCCGTTATTATTTTTTTTTTTTTCTCTCACCACTGCTGAACATTGAACAAAGCCACTTATTCTCCTTTTAGAAGTTTGTATTTCACGTTTTAATTGCTCCGTACAGAGAGAACAAATTCATTCGTCAAATTTAACAGGCATCGGACATAAAAAATAAACAAGGGAAAAAGAAGACTCAACAATGCTGCAATAAAAAACTACTAAAAATAATACTAAAAATATTTAGAGTCTATATACGTAAAAACGAGGGCCCTTATACATTCCTGCACTTGCCTGTCTGTCAGTCTGTAACGTACCTAATCTTCGAAAGTTCCAAATGAAAAAAATTGAAACTTCAAAAATGATGATAAATGAAAATGAAACTTGAAAAATCATACCTTAAAAAAGTAGGGGTTGAATTTTTTTTCAATGACAATGCGTTATGTGAGGGTATTGTGTAAAAGAGTAGGACGCCCTGAGTTCAAATATGTAAGGATTTGATTTCGTTTTGTACCACTTCATCTCTTTGCTCAGTGTCCTTAAAAATGATGTTAAAATCTGGTGAAATTTTAATTTTACACAGGTTTAAACAAAGAAAATATATTGCAGGTCTTTATATTTTTTAAATGAAAAAAAATGTAAATTTCATTTAATTCGATTTATATTTTGTTATAAAACGTTTAATATATTTTTGTTCACCGAAGATAGTGTTTTGAGAAGCTTTGTGTAGAATCACTAATAGGTTATGGACCGCTATTCACAAGGATTCCAACACTAAGGTAACAATATAACATTACGTGTTTAATAAAATAAAAATTATTCAATATGAGTAGTAACATATACAATATTGAAAAATTAAATCAAACCAACTATGACACCTGGAAACTTCAGATGCAGATGGTACTTGTCCACCAAGAACTCTGAGGCTACGTAAATAATTCAATAGCCAAATCAAGACCAAAAAGCTCTGGCTACTATTATCTTAGGAATAACACCAACAGAGTTATCTCCACTCAAAAATTGCAAAAACGCAGCTGAGGCTTGGAAGAAACTCGAAGAAATCTACTCTCCTAGAGCCGCCAGTAGAAAAGTATCTCTAGTTAGACAACTTATTAAACTAAAGAAAAGTCTGTCACAATCAATGACAGATCATATAAATAACTTTTCAAATGTCATAGATAAATTAAAAGAAATAGATTTTATTATTAACGATGAATTTCTTTCAGTTCTATTACTATGCTCCCTTCCCGAAGAATACGAAAACTTTCGTTGTGCAATGGAATCACGCGATGAACTCCCGAATCTTGAAAATCTTAAATTAAAATTAAAAGAAGAAGAAAATCGCCGAAATGAACTTTCATCGGAACGATATGAAAATAATCAAGAGGCGTTATTCTTAGAAAAGAGGAGGTATACAAATCATCAGAACTACCATCGCAGAAAGGAAGAAGGAAATAGTAACAACTATAGAAGCGGAAACAAACCCGAAGCAAAGTCAAAATTCAATGCGAAACAATCTACTTTTTACGCAAACACCCTCACTTTCTCAGATCAAGGTACAAATAAACACTTATCAAATATATTTTGCCTAGATTCAGGTGCTACTTCACACATGTGGCGAGATAGAGAATGCTTCAACAAAATTAAACCGTTAAAAGACACCAAAGTACATTTAGCGGACAAAAGTAGTTTAATTGTTGAAGGTGTAGGTGATATTAGCATAAACATAAATAATGAAATTTTCAACATAACAGATGTATTATACATTCCTAAATTACAATTTAACTTACTATCTATTAGTAAACTAACAAATAAAAATAAAATAACGACCTTCAATAAGTATGAGGCTAAAGTTCAAACACTTAATGGAAAAACTCTATTTAAAGCAAAACTAAAAAACAGTCTTTATCAAGTAAAATTCAAATATGATGACAACATTAAACATAACTTTAAAAATAAAAATAATAACTATAAAAATAAAAATAATAACTATAAAAATAATAATACATTAAAAATTCATCAAACTAACCTAGTTGACAATACCTCACTATGGCACCAAAGATTAGGACATTTAAACTATACAGACTTAAACAAACTTGCAAATAAAAATATGGTACACGGTATAAAACTAAACAAAGTTAATAAATCCAATGAGCCATGCGAAGTTTGTATTAAGGGGAAGCTTACTAGAACACCTTTTCCTAAAAGTTCTAATAATAGGTCTGAAAATGTATTAGATTTAATTCACAGTGATATTGCTGGTCCTATGAAAACTCAGTCTTTAGGTGGGGCAAGATATTTTGTCACTTTTATTGATGATAAATCTAGAAAAATAAACTGTTATTTTCTTAAATCCAAATCTGAAGTACTCTCCGCGTTTAAAAAATATAAAAATGAAGTCGAGACATCTACAGGTAGAAAAATAAAAAGTCTCCGTTCTGATAACGCGAAAGAATATTTAAGCAACGAATTTAAAAATTATTTGTCAGATTTCGGTATTAAACGACAACTTACTGTCGAATATTCTCCACAACAAAACGGTGTGGCCGAACGCGCCAACCGAACCCTGGTCGAAATGACTAGATGCCTCCTAATGTCGAAAAACCTACCCGAAAGTTTATGGGCAGAGTTAATCTTAACATCAGCCTATATAAGAAACCGCTGTCCAACAGCATCTCTGCAAGGTTTGACACCTGAGGAGGCTTGGTCGGGTAAAAAACCGACAGTGGCACATTTCAAAATAATTGGTAGTAAAGCTTTGGCTTTAGACCTATCACCAAAAAGGGGTAAGTTCCACGATAAAACAAAAGAATACATCCTAGTGGGCTATTCGGAAGAATCGAAAGCCTATAAATTATGGGAACAAGGAACAAATAAAATAATAAAAAGTAGGAACGTAAAAATATTAGAAAAAACAAATTCAAAAATTGAAAATCCTAATGAATTAGACTTGTTTGAAAACCCTGAAAATAATACATTTGATTTTGGAGAACTTGTTAACGATAATTTTCTTGTAAATAACAATACTAAAAATATTTCCCCTAATTTAGAAAAAATAGATGTAAATAATCAAATAATGTACAGTTCTGAATCAGATTGTGATGACACACATAATTCTAAATATTCAGACGATGAGGACAATTTATTTAACTTAGTAGAAAATAAAAGAGGTCCTGGTAGACCCAAATTATTAAAAACTGGAAAACCAGGTCGTCCTAAAAAGATTTATAATATTAAAAATCCTCGAATTCCTAATTCCGATCCAACATCTGTTAAGCAAGCCTTAAGCAGTGAAAAATGTTTGGAATGGAAACAGGCCATGCAGTTAGAATACGACTCATTAATAGAAAACGGTACATGGGAATTAGTAAATCTACCAAAAGATCGTAAAGCAATAGGTTGTAGATGGTTGTTCAAAACAAAATTAAACTCTAAAGGAGAAATTGACCGCTATAAGGCTAGATTAGTGGCGAAAGGTTACGCACAAAAGTATGGTATCGACTATGACGAAACTTTTGCACCAGTAGTTCGACATAGTTCAATACGATTACTTTTGGCTCTAGCAGCTGAACGTGGCTATCATCTAGAACACTTAGATGTCACGACGGCATATTTAAACGGCGAACTATCGGAAACCATTTACATGAAACAACCTGAATTATTTTCTACGAATGACGGTAAAGTCTGTAGACTAAAAAAGTCACTTTACGGCTTAAAACAATCCGGTAGAGAATGGTATCAAAAATTAAATTCAGTATTACAATCTCTTAACTTCGAAAAATTAGATAATGAAAACTGTATTTATAAATATAAAACCAAAACAAAACAAACATTACTACTATCAGTGTATGTAGATGATATAATTTTAGCAAGTTCCGACCTCAATTTAATCAAAACAGTTAAATCCAAATTAGCTGAAAAATTTAAAATAAAAGAGTTAGGAAGGCTAAAATATTTTTTGGGTATAGAAGTTGAACATAATAAAAATTCTATTTTCATAACACAAAAGAAATACATTACAGAATTATTAAAAAAATATAACATGCAAAACGCAAAACCTATTTCAACACCATTAGACCAAAATTGCAAAATAAAACAGACACCAGAGAATATAGAAGAAGGGGAAGAGTTCAATTCAACCACCTTTCAACAATTGATCGGGTCTCTTCTATATCTGGCTACCTGTACCCGCCCAGATATCGCCTTCACAGTCAGTATGCTCAGCCAGTTTAACAGCTGCCCTAAAAAGCATCACTGGAATGCGGCGAAACGTGTCCTCCATTACCTCAAGCACTCAAAAGATGTAGGTATCCACTACATGAAAACTGGGAAGCCTCTTGAAGGAATGGCGGACGCCGACTGGGCAGGGCAGTCTACGGACAGAAAATCGTACGGTGGCTACGTATTTACCTTGGCTGGAGCTGCTGTGTCTTGGGAGTCGAAAAAACAGACTGTCGTTGCACTCTCAAGCACAGAGGCGGAATACATCGCCCTGGCGAATGCAACCAAGGAGGCCACGTATCTCCGGCGACTCCTACAAGACCTAGGAGCTGGGGAGTTTATTGAAGAGCCAACCACACTTTTTAGCGACAGCCAAAGTGCACAAAGCTTGGTTCGGAACGAGGGTCACCACCATCGCACCAAACACATCGATGTTCGACACCACTTCGTTCGAGAAGTCCTAAGGAACGGCGACGTCGATGTGAGGTACTTAAAGACAGAAGATATGCCCGCAGATGTCTTCACAAAGGGACTTGGAAGAGTTAAACTAGAGAAGTTTAAGAACTTGATGGGTCTATGCTCTCCTGAAGGCACAGATACAACCTGTGAGGGGAAGTGTTAAAATCTGGTGAAATTTTAATTTTACACAAGTTTAAACAAAGAAAAAAATATTGCAGGTCTTTATATTTTTTAAATGAAAAAAATGTCAATTTAATTTAATTCGATTTATATTTTGTTATAAAACGTTTAATATATTTTTGTTCACCGAAGATAGTGTTTAAGAAGCTTTGTGAAGTATCACTAATAAATGATACCCCGAAAACTATAGAAGTCAATTACAGAATCCCGCAATAAAATGAATGATGAATGTAGAAGACATGTTGATGTATGCAATGTGGGACACATGAGAATGGTTTTAATGAAGCAAGGAGCGAAAAGGTTTTGTTTCTGAAAAAGTGATAGATAAAGCGTACTGACATGCTGTAGGTGAGACAAACTCGAACAAAAGGTTGATTTTAAATCCAATAATATCTAATTTAATCAATTTATTGTTGAAAGGGTTCAACAGGTGATTGTTTTCATTTTAATGAAGGTTGTAATCAGATTTGTTTATATCAATAATCTAAATTATTTTCCGGGGAAAACAATTTAGGATTGATTGCCTCTTTACATGTACTAAAAAATAGAATTTTTTAAGCAAAATTATCGGAATAGTTGCCGAAAAATATTTTTGGAGGGTAGCGCCATCAAGTTTTTAGGATAAATATATTTCTCAGATTCACCTAGGAGAATGTTTTTTCTGAACATATATGGTACATTTCATCGGTCCAGTAGTCCATGCGTCAGCACACACATTTATTCGTAAAATGTAGGGACGTCGTAAAATGTAAAACCATCAAAATCTCAAAATCGAATTAAACGCGCCATCACAATAATTGTCTTCAATGAATTAAGCTAGTGCTATATGGGGCACACCCTTGCATTATAAAAAAAAAAAAAGTATATACTTTTATTCTATTACAAAAAATGTAAGTAAAAATATAACAGAAAATAGGTATAAATTTAAAGGAAAATCATCGGCTTTATTTTAAAGTTTAAGAGTTATACGATTCCGAGGTCAAAGCCGGTGTAGAAACAAGCTAACAATTAGCAACTACAATCAACTTGATAAAGTCAACAATTAAAATAAATGCAAACCCTGGTGTTTGACCAGGGCACCCATTAACGAATAGTCCTATCTGTATAATTGATTCAAACTATGCTCTAAATTAATTCCTAAATAGCTTTTTATCTTTTAATGAGTTCAAAGCGTTTTTTTAGTGTAAACTTCTTGCTGTTTTCATATGTCTTGTAGCAATTAGCAATTACAAACTAGAACTACAAGCAATTAAAACATAATAATTTTATAAAGTAATCTGCTAACCTAATATTCTGGAAGTTAGTCCAGAATTTAATTTTAAGTTCTAGCGATGGCATTAGTAATACATCAGAGGTAGGAGGGGGGAGGCCTAGCTTTACTTCCTAGAAACCCTTTTCCTAGTACAATGTCACGCTAAGCTAATGCCATTGATTCAATAAATTTAATAAAATGCCATTGATACAAAACTAGTGCGACTATTATTTATTAAGAGTGATGTGGATTTATTGAATCAGTTAGGCGTCCTGCTACGGGATGATGGTTTCGAAACAGACTAACTGAGCGCTAGACCATTATAGACATTGGCACCTAGTTAATATTTATTACACTAAGGTCAACAGGTTTTCTTGGCAGCCTTAACTAAATATATACCTTTGCAACTATCAACATCGTATCGAAATAAACCACACTTTAAATAAACCTATAACTTGATTAAACAAAATAAAATGTACAGTAGATACGTTTAAATGCCACAATAGAAAAGAGAAAATATCAATACGAAACCACGTAACATACGTAAAACACGACACTTGTGAGTGGCATTTGTGCAATCGTCCCCAAAACGCGAAACGACCCTTTACACACTAGCCGAGTGTTCCCATTGTCGATAGAAGCCTTAGACTAGTCAAAAAAAAAAAAATCTCCAAGCGCGAATGTCACGAGTGGTGAGGCGATTGACGAGTGAACTGACTACACTATTCGTGTGAACGAGTAAATCTGGATTAAGCTTGACCAACTCGTACAAAACATTCATATACATAGTGATATGTACTGAATTAAATCTCGATATATCTAAGTTAATTTATTTATTATAAAACATAGTTATAAAATGTTTAACAGTTGAATTTTTAAATTTCAGCAAGGACAAATTTAGAGCAAAAATTCATTTCTAGTTTTCACCTCCGGGCATCATTTATCGGAACATGTATGCCAAATTTGATTGAAATCCCGCACACTTATTTATAACAGTCGAATTTCAAAGATACATTTTTTTTTTTATTTTTTTTTTTTTACAACTTTTTTTGGAATTGGGGACTTTGAAATGTGTAAATCCATTAAAACAAAAAAAAAAAAAAAATTCTACGTCATCAATTATTTCCATTCTCTAATTCTAATACAAAGTTTATATGAAAGTAAAAAAAAAATAAAAAAAACTTAAAATCTAAATTTTAAATTATATCAATCTACAAAATAAAGCCTAACGGTTCAATACAAACGAGTTCATAGTCATAAGCATTTTTTATAAAAGAAAAATGTTCAATACGAATCACCCGAAAAAAGAGAGCGACGGGAACAATAGCAAGCGGTCCAAAAACAATCCAGAACCAATCAAATGGGCCGATTCCTATGAAGGTTTGTATTCATTGTTCCAACGGCGCTTAGTTCCGAGTCGGAACGTGCCGTAGTTTTAGCACCCGTTACAATAATCCTCATAGCCTTGAAAACAATAAACCGGAGCAGAGTACAATGCATCCGAATTCAACCAACTACATAAATGCATATCTATTCCTGCTCGGACTATCAATGCTAAGAAAAAACCCCATTCATAAAAATAAATAATATTGGGGGAAGTCTCAATTCATCTGGTATTGCCTTAATGAAAATAAAAGCTCTACATTAATTGAAAAATGTGTTTGCAAGTAGACTGTATTAGTGAATAGTATTGTAAGATAAAGTCAAAAAATAACCTCAATAGTTAATATTTATAATACATAATGGATTCGAGGGACGCTTAAGGTGTAAAATAAGTTCATACTTTGAGTTTTGAGTCTTCAAATTGAGTATAATAATTGCAAGATAAAAAGAACTTTTTATATACTACGTTTTTAAATTTTCTTAAACCGTGCCATCGATATATTTGAAATAATATAATCGATATATTTCCTGTTTTGCTGTCATTTAATGTTTATCTCTTATTTATAAAAATCATAAATTTCAAACCTGTCAAAATGAATATTGTAAATATTATGGAATATGACAAAACAAATAAAATAACTTGCGGATTTTTCCGAACTAACTTTCCATACAGCAAAGTTGCTGAAAACGAATTAAATTCGGCTAAAAAAGGACTAAAAGTATTAAAATAATGCATTGTCGTCGTGTTCTGAAAGTTTCAAATGTCTAGCTACTCGGGATGTTAGTTAGAAATCGATTGCAAGATTTGTACCGGACAAACAAACAACCAACCAAACATTCAAACAAGAAACCAAGTTAATAAAAACGTAGTAAAAAGAGAATTCTTGTGAAGGTTTGATGATAAATTCGATATTAGTTTACAGAAATTTGGTTTATGTTTTTTTAACTGTTTTTGTGAGACTTCTCGCACTAATAATTTTTTAATTTTAATTTATCATAATTGAAAAGCCAAGTGTATTGTGAGGTTTGGTTGAAATAAGAAAAGGGTACCACGGCAAAAGGCCGATTTGAAAATGTTAATATAATTGAATGTATATATGTAACATGTTATACTGTTGTTCTTTCTTTTGCGATAGATGGTTTATCACTATTATTATTATTGTAATGCATAATCCTCAACTAATAATTGTCGCAGAATATAGAACATATTATTTGCTGTGTGTAACACCAAAGAAAAGGTAAAATAAGAATAGTACCTATGCGTACGTTGAAATTTCTAACTTCGATATTAAATAGAAACTTGAACGTTGGGGATTTTAACTCATTAAATCCAGAGAAATCTATAGGAGAGGGCTAAGTGAATATTCATTATTCAGATATGGAATTATTCATAAGGTAAATGGGAATCATGATTTATTCATTGTCGAAATCAACTGCAGGGTTAACAAAGGGCCTTCACAAATCTCAAATCACTATCAACGCAAAAAGGTGTTTAATTTGATTCATAAAAATAGTTATTGAAGAGAAGTTGAATTTTTATTATATTGTGGTTCCTTTTTAGGCCTTATTTACACTAGTTTCGATCGAATTATTTAATTTTCAAAAGACAAACACCGTTCAGACTAGGATTACAATAGGTGATTCGAATGAGATTTTCAAATCAGCCGCTAGGAACCGTCAGCTGCCTCGATTGTTTTTAAAATCCATCACATTATTCACACTATATATTCCGAATAGCTTCGCCCTTAACCTGTTAATTAAAATATTTTAATTATAAATACATATAGGTATAATAATACGTGTAATATAAGTTTTTGTAATACAGTTTTAATATAATAAATCATTTAATAATAAATATAATATTTAATTATAAATGTTGTAAAACAATAATGCAATATAAATTATTTACTAATAAATAAAATATTTTTCGATAAATATTTTTTTACATTAAATAAAATATACTAGTTGTCTGACACCCTGATAAAGCAATAAATAAATAAATAAAATATAAATAACAATTAGGTGTTAATAATGTAATATTTGTAATATAAGAAATTATTTAATTATATCAATATCATTTTTTATTAAAAATATCAATTTACGTTACATTAAATTTGATTATGAATTCTAATTTTCTTACGGCCTTGGAAAATGAGATGCACCACAGTTTCCTTAACATTTTTTTAGCTTTCCTAGTTAAATACCACAGTTGGATTCAACGAATAAACTTAAAATAAATCTGTTGCAAGAAATAAGTTTTAATTTGATAGGTCTTAATTTAGATTTGTTTAGGTCTTAGATAATTTGTTTTGAACTGCAATAACCAGAGAGTCATAGGGTTAAACTCATCAGAGAATCATGGGGTTAGAAGGTTGTTGATTTTTGTATTTTGAAAAAGATAGATTAATTTTTTGTGTACTCAAAAATCCAATAAAAATGACTTGCATAAATTGCTTGAGAGGAATTTATTTATTTATTTATTTTTTGTATTACTAATTATTTTGCCTGAATTCGATATCCACACTAAAAAAACAAAACAATGTCTCCGAACTTTTAATTAAAATAAAACGTGAAGTACAAATTTGAGGATGAAGATGAAGGCCAGTGTAAATAACAGAGAAAGTGAGGGAAAAAGCCGCCAAATCTCATTTCATTTAAATTTCATTCACGTATCGCATTCGCAAATCATATTCTGGAATCGCAATGTAAATGGGCTCTCAGTATAGATGCCTTTAACAGTAGGGTGTTTTGTAAAATGCAGAATAAATAATTTTAAGGGATAAAATAGGTCTAAAATAATTTAAGAAAATAGCTAGTAGGTTCCTTCTTAATAAGTAATCAAAATAGACTGCCAATTGGTGTGGCACATAGCTTTCTCGCATTCTTCCCCCGTACTTTATTGATTTTTTTATTTTATTGTCTAATTGGTTTAATTGCTTCCCCCGTTTTTTTCAATCTGTCAAACTTGTTTTGATTTTTACAAGAATTAAAGCATCAATTTAGCAAAAGTTAAAAAGTGCAGACGGTTTAAATTAATCTGGGGCTATCTACGGGCTACTTTTCATAAACTATAAAAGTTTCATTCAAATCTGACTAGTACTTTTAAAGCTATAGGTGTAAATAAAAGTATGTTTGCGCGCGTGTGGAAGAGAAACAAATAGGCGCAGAAGGTTGAAAGTTATATGGGACCAACAATGAATTTTTTATGACATACCACCCGAATTTAATTAAAATTGGACGTGTAGTTTTTAAGATGTGGTGGTTCGCAAAAATTGAACGACAGACCAACCGACAGACAGACAGACACGGAACCAAAAATGATCCCTGATGTCTGAAAGGGATTTCTGTCTTGGAATTTTTGAAATCGGAGACCTAAAATTTTTTCGCTCTTTAGAACGATCACATAGTTTCCGTTACCTTCGGTAAGCTCGGAAGCAAAAACGTTTAAGAATAGAGATGCATGGCAATTAAAGAAGAGCATAAGATTAAATAAGAATTATTGAAGTTAAAGTTTAATATTTAATAATCAAGAAAAAATGTAAAAACATACTTCCTCACTAACAACGGAGGGTTAAGGAATGGAGATATATATATTTAAGAATTGAGATGTATTTAAAGAATTAAAAAAAAGTTTAAGAATAGAGGAGTTTAAAGAATTGAAGCGATTTAAATAAAATATATTTGTAAAAGAAATAAGTATTACTAATACAGTTTACATATTTATATAATGAAGACAGTAATTTAATTAGCCTAAACAAACATAACACAGTAATGACCTTTAAGTGGTCGGCGAGAGGAATTAACTTAGCATACCAAATAATATCGTATGTTAAAAAAATTAGATATCTTTAGTAATATATAAAGAATAATTCTGAGTTTTAGACTCAAATATTTTTATGGAGCTTAAAATAAGATAAAAATATTAAAATTAATCTATCACCTTGTTTTATTGCCAATTTACAATAGCTTACAACATATCTAATACAACTGACCTCCTTTTTCTTTTCGAATATATATATATATATATATATATATATATATATATAGTTTGGAAGTATTTCTTCTCCTCTGACTGAGATAGGGTTCAGAAATAGAACGGAGAGAAGGCGGGACCGATAAGAGAGAATCAAGGAGTAGTGTTTTTTTCGTTCAGTAACTTACATGCCTGTAAGAGCGACACTGTCGCCAAATTTCTGTCATCTTATTTCTGTATTTTTACATTTTTTTTTTTTTTTTAGTATTTTAGCTTTCTAGTCTTACTGTCTTCGCTGAAATAAATTATTTCTTTTAAAAAATTTTAATTTAGTTAATTTTCAATTTTCTTCGCACTCTTTGTTCTAAAAGTGGAAATTGAGCAAAATCTGTCAACAACAACAACAAAAATACTCTCATAACACAAACATTATTGTCTATTTCTACCAACTTCTCATCCATCAAATATTTAGAGAGTAAATAAATATATAATATATAGAAACAAAGGGTTTAAAAACAAAACATTGGTTTTTATTATTGAACGGGGGCTTGTTTAAAAATGTTGAATGCCACGGAGTATGATTCAGAAACTGCGATTTTTCGATTTTATTTTTTTTTATTTTATTTAAATGTTGGCACTCGATGCCGATATTTCTTAATTAGTATTAACGACAGTCTAAGAAAGACTCTTTGACGATGCCAAATATCGCTATTCTTAGATGCCGTCAAATAAGAAGATGAAACTATATGCAACAATTCACTGTAGAAGATATCCGCGGGTCAGACTCTATTTGGATTAGTTGAGATTTATCAAAGGGATGAAATATTTTCTTACTGCAAAACACGTTGTGAAATCTGAAAATACTCTCAGCAACTTTCGCAATATAAGGTAACGAAGATTTGTTTTTTAACAATCAACAAAATCAATGATGGTTTGGTTAATTGTCAAAATTACGTGACTTTCCGACACATCAAAAATCCTAAAAAATGTTTAGTATTAAGTCTGCCAATTAGAGTGCCATATAGCTTTCCTCGCGTCAGAGCGCGATCTTTTAAGGTTTATTTTTCTTGTTTCGATCCATTATTGTATAATTTATTTCATACGCCTCCCCCCTTTTTTCAAAGAAATCTACCAAAATAGTTTTGTTTCTTCACATAAATAAAAGTTATCAATTTATTAAAATTTAATGTGCGCAGACGGTTGAAATTAATATGGGCCCATCTGTTGACTATTTTCGTCAAACCATACACATTTCTTAAACATTGGAAAGTAAATACTTTTAAAGATAAGAGTTAATAAAAAAAAAGTGGAAGAGCCAGTTTGAAATTGAAGTTGAAATTAAAATGGTTTTGTCAGTTGGACTGACCGACAGACCAAATATTGTATTCTCTTTTTCTTGAAAAAGATTTCTGGTCAGGAAATTTCGAATCAGAGACTAACATATTTCTTTCTTCAAAACGATCACAATACTTTCGTTACCTTCGGAAAGCTTGCTCAACACACAGTATGATCAGAGACGTTCCAACGTTAAAGCCTTCCAACAACTTTTAACTTACTCGCATATATTTGAAAAAAGGAGGGATTAAGTAATAATAACCGAGCATAGAAAAAATTATATATATACGAAACCACAAATATAAGCAAAACAGTTTATATCAACTATTTTTTAAGAATATTTATAATATTTGTTAATTATAATATAGAAGATTAAAAAGTAGGAGCAAACTTTTTTTTTGGCAATAAATAGGAAGTTTTTAAAGAAGAGAGAAGTTTTTAGAAAAGACTGAGTTATTATCTAGAACTTTATTTCACCTATTAGAAAAAAATAAAGTAACATCTAATATTCACACAAGAACCTTTTTTAACCTCTTGGTAGAAAGAGTGAAAGAGAAGCGGTATTTACATCTACCCTACACACAAACCAGCGATCTACCAACTTTTAACTCACTCTAGTAAATTTGCAAATAGGAGGGAAAAATTAATAAATAACCAAGCATAAAAACATGGAGACGAAACCACAAATATAAGCAGACCAAACTGTTAACTGCTACTCAAAATCTCTCGGCCATAATTAGAGGCTATAAATCAAATTAAATTTAATATCTTGAACAAAGCAATAAATCATACCATGCAGGGAGGTAGTAAAAAGGAAATAAAATAACGAAAGCATGCTTAAACCGACTGTAACATTAGAAAGCAGAGCTTCTTCTCTACATCTCTCCATACTAGGTAACTTGCAGACGACCAAATTCGCAAGTTCAAAATATGTTTAAGAGAGAGTCATGGATGTAATATCTTAAAAAAAATTATAATTTAAGTCTTCAAATGTTTAAAATTACGTAGAGAACTTGGGCTATATAATGTATAGCTCTGGTCTTAGAAATATTACATCAACTTCAACACAGGAGTAAAAAATGTACAATTAAAATAAAATCGGATTTATATTTTTAAAAAAGCACCCCCCAAATATATTGTATCACTTTAATAACAATATTTTTTCAAGAGAGAGGAAAGATAATCTAATTATAACATAAAAGCATTACGCAATTAGAATTATTGATTTGTACCGTGAAACTTTGTAATTAGGTTAAAATGTCACTTAATTCCACTCGACTCCCACGTTTAGAGTACAATATCCTACTATTAGACCCCACTCTTTATTCACTCAACCAAAGGTCAAACTCGAATAAAATGTCGAACGTTACACGACCTTAAGCCGTAAACATTTCCCAGGTGAAAAGCTCCGCGTTAACTCGTTGATGGTTTCTTTTTTTAAAAAAAATAAAATTGCAAGATTAAAAGAAAAAACTGTTTGTAGAGTTTTTTTTTTTTTGGAAAAAAGATCAAAAGGATTACGAGAGAAATCAACAAAACCATCTAATTAATTTTCTGCATTAGCTATTTATAAGCTTCGGACCGATCTATTTATGGAATCTATGAAAGGAGGAGGGATCTTGTTAGCAAACTAAGAATCGTCCCGAGTTGTAAAAGTTCAATGCCGTACGGATTCCTTTTATAATTAGATGAAAAGAAACCAACCGATAAGATAAAACAGAGATGGGGAACGAAATTATTTCCCTTTTTTTAAAACAAAAATAGTTGTTTTAAAAATAAGAGAGTCGAAATTTATAGCTATGCAAGCATTAATCGCCAGGAATCGAAACGATCTCTAGATTTACGTTATTTAAGTTATTAGCTTTAGTTTATTTCAGCATGTAAGTTCCTTATTGAACCCTTCTCACAGGTAGTCATAGCTCCCTAGTCCATAAAGACAGGCTTACTTTACTGAGCATATGGGCTCCTTACCACGACCCACAATATCTTTTGTACTTATTAACTCTTGCGTCTTTCACTCAGTCTCTCTAAAAACGTAACTCTTGCGTCTTTCACTCAGTCTCTCTAAAAACGACCATTTAAAATAGCCGTAAGACTAAATTTCTATGTATATTGGGGATAGACAATTATATTTGATAATTTTAAATTAAACTAAGAGTTCTTTATTTTATTTGAATGTATACTCATTATGTTACGCTAGTAGATCTCAACGATATTCCTGAGCTACTGGAGTAGCTCAGTAATATCGTTGAGATCTAACCTGAAGGTCTTTGTAAAACAAGCACCTTCAAATTCCCACCGGGATCAAATTATTTATATGGAAAATATTAATAAAATGTTTAATAATAAATAAATTAAATAAGATATTTCGGGGTGTTAATTCCATTTAAAAATACATTATATGTGAGAAAGTTTTTTTTCCCCAGTGTGATAGGACCGATTTTTTCCATTAATAGTATGATGGAGTCTGTTGGTGACAATTGATAAGGGATGCTGTTAGAAGATTGGAAGGAACAAGAGACGAGGAAGACTGGGTGGATCGATGGCCTGTTGAAATAGAAAGCTCCTTTGATATAAGGCAAGACTTGCAAGTGTCCGGGGCAGGCTTGTTTCATATTGACACCCGGCTCCACAAGGAAAACCAATAACACTTTATAAAACCGCCGAGTCTCGTAAACAAGAGACAGGCAAGGAGCTCATGAATCTCCCTTAGTAACCCCTCACTTTCATCTCTTCATGAAACAGCAGAAAAATACCAGTAAAGTAATGACAAAAGTAAATGGATTCAACCATTTTTCTTCATTGGCTATGCATGTAAAATCAACAAAAAAAAAAGAGTAAGCAAGCACTGATGACCTCCAAAAGGCGGCATAGGTAATTATTTCCCAATGTGCAGACATTTCATTTATTATTTTTTCACGAACTTATAAAGTCAAAAAGCAAATTTCAAGAAGTCAAAAAACCTCACAGTTGACTAATTGTGATAAATATAATGACCGAAACTGGTCCGTAACATCTAGATTTTTGACCAATTATGCTATTTACTTTATTTACCGGGAGTTAGTTCCACATATTCCAGTGATTTTATTTTTTTAAACTAGAAGAAGCAGATTAGCTTTTATTTAAAGTTGTTAAATATGTAATTAAAATTATTCCTTACTTTTTATTTTCTTAATTTTATTACGGAATACAATAAATCCGGTCGCACATTGAGGTGCAGGTCAGGTAACGCAGGGTAGGACAGCAAAGTTTTTAGTCTTTTTTGTTTTTTTGCGAAGTTTTTTTAGTCGGAAGTGTAGTTTTTTTTCATTGCCAAGAAAAAGTCAAACAACAAAAACAACTAATTTCACAAACAATCCTGTCCCGAAATTAACGGATGTTCGTTTCATTGGGCGGGATCGACGAAATTCACGTTGAACCGTAATGGGCGATTAATTTCTACTAGTTTGCAAAACGCAAAAAGATTTTTGCTGAGGCGTCCAAATCGTTAACAACAACTAAACAACCAAAACTTATAATTTTCGCTTGTTGAGAAGCTCTGTCTGTAATGAAGCTGAAGCTCTCTCTGTAATCAAATGAAACTACCGAGTGTGCGGTAGCAAATTTACATCAGTGATCTGATAGATGCCCAACTTAACGAAGAATATCGATGAAAATAATCAACTAAGAGATAATAATACAAAATGAAAACATAATTACTATTCAAATAAAGTGGTTCTCTTAAATATATACATTATGAGAAATTTTAATAAGAAACATAAAAAAAATAAGCATAATCTCTTCTGGCTTCGACTCTAGACAGACCATTCTTTTTTTTTTTTTTAAAGTAAAAATAAATAAAGGAACAAAAATATTAAACGTTCAATTTTTAAGAACAAAGAAAGACCACTGTGAAAGTAGTACACAAAGAAAAGAAAATAAATAAATAAATAAAAATGAAATGTAAAAGGAACAAGAGAGGGGAAAAAATATAGAAGAGATGTATAAAGAGAAATTAGCCTTGTCAAGAAAACCATTTGAGTAATAAGCGTCCACGTCTACGAAAAATAATTTGAAGCGAAAAAAAAATATCTAATAGAACAAGAGTGGTTATAGAGAAAGATACAGGGATGATGAAAAGTGCTAGATGGAGTCAACTTGAGATATAAGAGAGACCCAACATTCAGTCTGACAGTGCAAACTCTCTGCGACGTGCTCTCTCCAAACAGAAAGAAAAACTTTAAAATAGAATTCGCTTCTTTATAATATCTCCTCTTTTTTTATTTCTCTAAAATAAAACATTGGTTGCCATGCCCCGAGCGAGTTATAACTCGGTGCCAGAAAGAATTATTATAAACGCGATAGAAGAGATCAAGTATATAAGAGGGATACAGTGGCAAATAATAAAAAAAGACTAAAGTAATGCCTTCTATATATATTAACTACTAATATATTTAAATATAAAAGACAAGTAATGTTAGTTTATCTATTTAACTACTGTAGTTTTCTCAAACGTTACAAAAAATATATAATATAATATTAAATATTCCTAGCTCGAAAAACTTGTTTTAAGAAGCTATCATTTGGAAAAATAATAAATGAATCTTTTTATGAAAAATTAAATTTTGTTTTTTGGTTGCAAAGTTAAAATAGTACGATCAGTGTTGAACATAGTTCTCTTCTCCTCGCGGCCTATTAATGGACGAATTTCATGAGTATAAAATAATGCGATTCAATATGGAAGAACAAGTGCTATCTGTTTCAAATCCCAGTGAAGTCACATTTAGTTTTATTCAATGTTTAATGTGCGAAGAAAGTTTCAATTATGATGGATAATTAAACAGAGGTCTAATTATGGCCTCGCATACTGATTTTATTAATTCGTACGAGCATAGTTGGTTCGTAAAAAATATTGAACTTACAGACAAGACCAAAAAATGTCCTTGTCTATGAAACAAATATCTGTCAAAGGAGTAGATTAATAATAGATGTAAATATAATTAAATCGACTTTAAATATACCTAAATACAGGTTTATAGATAGGTACGATTGTTTTTGTTTTTTTTAGATTTGCATTGTCTTTATAGCCATACAGCCAAAGCGAAATATTTTTTATTTTTTAAAAAATTAACTTACTATGTTAAAACCTTATTACATTTAATACTTTGTAAAATTTTTGATTAAATAATTTATATTTCTATAGATTTTACTACGTTTTTATTAACTTGGTTTCTTGTTTGTTTGTTTGTCTGGTACAAATCTTGCAATCAAATTTTAACTAACATACCGAGTAGCTAGACATTTGAAACTTTCAGAACACGATGACAATGCATTATTTTAATACTTTTAGTCATTTTTCAGCAGAATTTAATTCGTTTTCAGCAAATTTGCTGAATGAAAAGTTAGTTCGGAAAAAATCCGCAAGTTATTTTATTTGTTTTGTCATATCCCATAATATTTACAATCTTCATTTTGACAGGTTTCAAATTTATGATTTTTATAAATAAGAGA
>KZ652330.1:129656-184662 GCA_001010745.2 Gerris buenoi
AAACCAGGGGTATCCAACTCCAGTATTGTAGAGGTGTGAGAGCACTAGCGCTCCACGGGAAGATGGTGGTTAAAATTGTAAACTACTTATGATCTTTTGACATTTATACTATATTGTAAATAAACAAACAAAATAAATAACAGCCTCGGTGGTCGAATGAGATGCGCGATCGCCTAAAATGCGAAAGGTCCCGGGTTCGATTCCAGGAAAATGACCAAATAATTTAATAATTTATTTCTTTGAATAAAAAAGCTCGAAATCTTTTGAATGGTGTAAAAGATTTAGTTACAATATTAACCGCACCTTCCCGTGGAGCGCTAGTAGTCTAACACAGGTAGATAAAGAGGGGAGTTGGAAATCTTTCCGTTTAAGGATTCTATGAACGCTGGATATGACAAAACAAATAAAATAACTTGCGGATTTTTTCCGAACTAACTTTTCATTCAGCAAATTTGCTGAAAACGAATTAAATTCTGCTGAAAAATGATTAAAAGTATTAAAATAATGCATTGTCATCGTGTTCTGAAAGTTTCAAATGTCTAGCTACTCGGGATGTTAGTTAAAATTCGATTGCAAGATTTGTACCGGACAAACAAACAAATAAGAAACCAAGTTAATAAAAACGTAGTAAAAAACGAGCAAATTTGATAATATTATTAGCTAGCATGATTTTATTTTACAATAACTGGGTCCTCATTAAACTCTCTGCCGAAAAATCCTGCCTTAGGATAATAATAATATTGGTATTCAACAATTTGAGAATGAATGAATGAATGGAGGTTTGTATTTTACCCTGCGAAGTTAGGGCCATATGAACCTCTTTTCCACTTAACATGGACATGGGTTATCAATTACATTACATACAATGATTAATAGTTACGTCCTTTTGGATGGACGAGATTCGGATCAGTTTCGAATCCCAGTGAGGTCACACTTATTTTTAAGCAATAAAATTAGCAAGAATGGTTAAAATGACTGTGCTCTTTGGATATCTTTCAACAAATGATCCTAATTTCTACGTATATAGGAGCTTTTAAATATATATAGATGGTAATCAAACAAAGATTGTGTAGACGCGGAAGATATTGATTGGTTATCATTTTAACCTTGGGATAATGACCTACCAGCCAAATTCCATTAAAATCGGACGAGTTTTATTTTAAGATGTGGTGATTCGCAACGTTGACGGACAGTCTACAAACCCACACGAGACCAAAATGTTTATCAAGGAATTTTTGAAATCGGAGACAAAAATGCCGTTCTTCAGAATGATCATAATGATTATGCTACATACGATAAACTTGGAAGCAATTATTATTAATTTTCAATAATACAAGTAGAAAAAAAGGTACTTCTTTAGATTGTTACTCCCCTATGTGTTTTTAGAATATAAATGACTTTAACTAAATAAACTATAAAGACAAAGTGATGTTCAGTCCAGTGTACTTTGGGACAAAGGAACATCACACTTCTGTTTTTATAAGGGGAGTAACAATCTAAAGAAGAACATTCCGTGCACATTCTTTAGACAATTACTCCCCTCTGTTTTCTTTATAAGGGGAGTAACAATCTAAAGAAGTGCCAAAAAAATGGGAGAGAAAGATAGAAATATATTGAGACGCCTTATTTTTCCGCCATACTCATGGAAATTTTCTCAATACAATAGCCTTATCTGGATTTCGAACACAGAACTCTGAGAATCCAAAACTAACAGCTTTGCCTCAAGTAAGTATTTGAACCATTTTTTTTATATATATATATCTAACTTTAAAAGTGAACGAGATCATTTTATTACACAAGAAGCTCATAAAGAAGTTTAATTTAAAAATGTCACGGCTAGTAATATACGTGTTTTCTGGTTGTAATCTTGGCGGGTTAGTTTATTTATAACGACCTACGTTCAATGTATTTATGACAGGCAGAAGGTCAGGAAAAACATCCCTTACAAACAGTAAATATAAGGGCGTAAAAGAACGAAAAGCCATCATAAATTGCAATCCCCCGTTCATCACGTATTCCATACAATCTAATACAAGATAAAATAACTTCTACTTAAATTAACTATTATAACTTGTAAGGGAATAAATCAAATGATAATGTTAGCAGATAACAAGAAAAAATCACAATTTAATCGTAAAACATTCAAAAGCTACAGGGAAAACAAGTTTTGTAAATGAAAAAGAGTTGAAACAAAAGACAACAAGAAAAGTTTCAAACTTTCTGTCAAACAAATCGGGAAAAAGATTAAACTTTTAACAAAAAAGAAACTTATCTATTATATAAATATAAATAAATAAATACATATATTGAGGTAAATAGAGTCATCTCAAACATTGGCGATAAAGAGGATTATTTAAACTCGTAGAAAGCACATAAATACAGTGATAACAATGCTAATTATAAACAAACCGCCTCTTCCACAGAACGAGTTAATTCTTATGTGTGCATTTCAAATATCATTGTTAAAATAACAAAACATGTTACTACATTATCATACCGACAAGAAAAAAAATAAAATAAATTGCACTGCAATTGAAAAATATGTTTTTGAAAATGTTGTTAAAATACTCTATTGGTCCTGACAGTTTAAACCTATAGGCACGAAATTCAAAATAATCAATAAGGTATGATTGCACTTGATAACTTTTAATTAGTTAATTAGAAGCAACAAAGGAACTTTCGAGGAATTATAATAAGTAGGTAGTTAGATAACAAAGTAGAGAGATTAAACAAGAAGTTATACAAACTTAGTTGTAAAGTAATTATTACAAAAAGAAACAAAATGAATACACAACATATTATAATGACGTCAAAGAATAAAATGACGTACGGAAAACTGGAAAATGAGCCTGTTTACATGAACTAAAGCGTCTTATGCGTTAATCTAACAATATTTTTATAAAACTAAGGATATTATATTCGTAATAGCCTGGATTAAATAAGATTATTAACTGTTTACTATTGGCTTAAGATTATGTAAATTTTTTGCATAAGTTTATTGTTCATCGTAGCTTAAGAGAGTGTAAATTTTCAAAAGTATGACGTTTATAGCCATTGATATAAAACTCGAAATTGTCTTGTCAATTAGTGTGGCACATAGCTTCCTCAAGTCATACTATTGGACGAATAATCAAATAAGATCGACGAATAGATCAAATGGGATTCCTAGTGGGGTCATTATTATTTTTATTCAATATTAAATTTACCCACACGGTTGAAATTAATATTAGTACTATCTGAGGGCTACTTTTTTTCTATTAATTTTTTTCTACTAATTTCTACTACTACTAATTTTCTTCAAAATAAGATACACATTTAAAGATAAGTTATTAGTAAAAAGAGTTTGTGAACACGTGGAAGGACGCAATGGGCGTAAGGGTCTAAGGCAAATCGATTTAAACTGCAAAGCACTGAACGACTGAACTCACAATTCTTCATAACTAGTAACCCTTGATATACTCAAAAACACCAAATACTATTTCTAGTTGTGGAAGGTAAATGTCGGATTTATTTCCATGGAAATTTGAAAATAAACATTAGAATAACGCTTTCATCTGAAGGATAAAGTCTAAAAATAATACTTTTCCTATTTACCATCGGTTCGGAGAAGGTGAGGAAAAGTAAAAAGTAAATTTTAATTATGATAAATGCAACGTTTAAACAAACAATAGAGGTCTTCAGCAGAATATTTATGTATCAAATTAAAATTGTATAAAATAAAGTGAAGCACAATGTAACAATCAGAGCTTATTATTTCATTATTAGAGCTTTGTTGATTTTATAATTATTACACATTTATAATAATTATAAAATCAAAACATCAATGACTGACTTATCCCGATATCTCTGAAACCATAGGACCTATGACCTGCAATGTTTTACATAGGTCTGCCATAGGCCATAGCCCTTTAAGCTCTACATTTTTTTACGATCTGCCCACAAGAATCAAAATTATGCGATATCTTACATATCTCAAGAACCAATTGGGCTAGAACCTTGAAATTTTGAGCGATCACACTACATATATTGAGGGTCACTAAAGATAAAAGCGAGGGGCGCTGTCAACTATCAATAGTTTTTGTCTTTTTTTGATAGCTCCATATAATTCTTAAGTGACAAAAAAAGTGACTTCAGACAAATTTGTCTGTTAAATAAAAGAATATGGTCTCCTTTTTAGCGCATGTATTATACAAAAACCATGATTTCATTTGTTTTTAAATGCAATATTATTATACCTTGCTAGTTCGATCTCAACTCCATTTTGCGTTTAACTGAAGTTGGATAACAATATCTGACTTCTCTGGAATTCGAATCATCGCAAAAATCATGTCGGTGTTCGGACTATAGTTTTTGGTTAATTGTGAGATCTTTAGCAAATTGAACACACCAATCCCCGATTGTATAATTACCACCACTGTATTGATTAACTAGTTGAAGATGTAAGAGATAGAAAACAAATTCAAATTGTAGCTTGGAATTTTTTGGGCTTCCACGCTTTTTTTTTTTTTTTTTTTTTTTAAAGGAAAATCAATATTCTGCTTTACTGAAAATCATAAGGGTAAGTAAAGGCATTCAATAGACCCTCTGCAGCCTCTGGATAAGGGGGCGTTAGCCTGAATAACACACTAACACCCACAACCTTTCAATCCATATCTTTACATCAATTCGTACATATTATATTCATTCCGAATTTAAATGCTAAATTCATACATCAAATATTAATTAAAAACAATTAAAGTCAGACATAAATCTCTGCCTCAACTCTAACACAGAATAGTTTTCAAATTTTTTCATACCTTATCTTATCTTGATTGAAGATGACCTGAAGTGAACTCATTCATTTACTTCAACTTATTGTAACAGCTAATTGAGATCGCAGTAAGGCTGATTTGTTGAACTTGATCAAAACCAAGGTCTCAACACAAAAATACTTAACTGGTTCGAATTCAAGAAAAGAAAAGCATATTTTTACTACTCGTAAACTAAACATCGAGTATAGATGAGTAAAGTTGCTTGATAGTAACATTTTCTTTATTTGCAGCAAAATAAAAATAACTAAATAATTATATCTTGATCGGAATAATTATCTTTTACTGCCATCGAATAAAAGTATAAAAGCTTGCCTACTGCCTAGTGTCCAAATTCATTAATAATGTACAACATCAGTAAATCTGTACAGTATGTACTACTGACTGACTCATTTTATCTATTCGCTCATTTTGATTCAAGATAGCGGCGGCAATGATCATGGATGTAAATAAAATTGAAACCAAGTTCAGTCTCACTAATATCATAACTATCACTACTTCTTGAAACGCTGAAATAATTATTTTTATATGATAATTTCTATTCTATAATGATATTGATGTCAGCAAAAAAGAGTTTATAACATTCTTTTTTTTCTTTTTAATTGATAATCTTTTGCAAAATAAAACCTTGAATCCAAACAGATTATATATTAGCGACGTAAAATAATACAATAGTATTATACTTTTAATAGAATCGGGTTGGAGAATATTCCGATAAAAATAGATGTGGGTAGGAAATGAAAGAAATAAGTTAAATAAGTTTGATATTAGTTTATTTAATTACTAGGTGTTATTGGAACTGTTGGAGCGGTCAGATTGTGTGCGTGTACCTTTGGCCCAGTAAGAGTGACTATGACACAAAGAAAGGACCCCCCACCCACAGGCATACTGCCACAGTCTCAGTCTAGAATTCTTACCGGTTCCATACCTTCAAATACTCGCAAATAAAGAATCTAACAGAATTCAGTCCAAAAGTTGAGCTACTTAAGTGATTACTTAATGTGTATAAGAAAACATAATTACATACTTATTTAATTATATAGACACTTCCTTTATTGGTAACCCCCCTACCACTTTTATTCTACGTATATAACGAACGCCTTATTCGGAAGTTAAAGTAATATACATTATACATACATACTCTAAAATCATCATAGTTTTAAAAATAAGTTTCAACCATTCTTGTCTACATGTAATGAATTTAATAATGTGTACCATGGAACGATTTATTGCATTGTACCTGACCTTGGTTATACAACAATACTTATGTATGTATGTATAAATTAGTTGTGTCCTTGTTTTATAGATTGGTAGATCTATGTTTATATACATATTTAGAAATGTATTTATTGTAATAGGACAACGCTGCCTTAAAAATAGATAAGTCCATAACCATGTGTTTATGCAGACGATGCAAAAAGAGGTTGTATTTATAAAACTAAAAATAAAGTAAAATATCTAATAATTACCTTCCATTACTTATAACAGCATTACTTCGATCACTTCGCCTATTGGTCACAGTGCTTTTAATTGTAGCTATCTGGAGTTTCACTTAAAATTTTATCCACGTACTTATGTGAAAAGCATGTTTTAACTTAACTTGATCAGAGGATCTAGAGGGGGGGGGGGGGGCAGTAGAAGAAGTCATGACCAATAATAATTAAGACAGGGTGCGACTAAGTTAGTTGTTAATCGTAAAAAATTAGCAATAAAAACAAATTGCTACGAAACCCCGCCCGTACAAGATGAGACATTATGCACAAACAACCCAAGTTAACTACCGCAACATGTATTTGTTGTGATAAGTGTATCGCAACATGTATTTATTGTGATAAGAGTATCGCAACATGTATTTTCCACTTACGACGACACTAGATTGAAATGGTAAAGAACAATTGAAGTGGCTAAAACCAGTATTGAATATCAGCTGATCTTATTTATTTTTTTTTTTAGCACCAACTGATCAATTTTACTCGTTTGGGTCTTATTCACTATTGAAGTGTTGTTGTTTAGTGAATATTAAACAACTTTAGAAAAGCACTGGACTAAACTTTAGAAATAGAAAAGTAGGGTAACGATAATAATCTATCATTTTCAGTAATAATAATTACCATAATAATAGTAATTCGTTCTTATTCGACCACTAGACGGCAGCACGTTACTCCGGAGGAAGTTATGTATCTATTTTTAATGGTGAGTTCAATTGTTAAAATATACTTATCTTTATCAACTAAATAAAAAAACTATGATTGTAATAATAATAAATGTAAAACTGTAGAGGTCTAAAGGTAGTTTAATGTTGAAGGCAACAAGGTAGGGTTCAGATTCATGCCAGAGAGCCATTACTTGGTAAGGCAAGTCTCCTTGGACTCTGACCCCAACAGCAAGAAACCTTCTAATCTGCCGAGTACGATCTCGGCTGTCCTACACCGCCATATAAACACTACAAGTCCACAAACTTATGCAAAGTACCCATTTAATATGCATATTGCCAACTAAAGACAACATTCTTATCAATATATAATGTTTGTACCTATTAATTCAAGTTACTGAATCTTATCACAATGTTGTTTTGTTTTTTTATTCGATGATAATTTTTTTTTTCTTTTTTAACTTCTTTATAATCTACGAATCATCATCTAAGCTAGCATAAGGGAAAATCGATGTAAGGTGGTTCCCCGTCGGGGAGCAGTAATATTTATAGTAAATTTTGATAAAAGTTTTAATCATTATTAAATTTCCTCATGAAAACTTAAAACAACTCTCGTTTAGTATGAGTTGGGCAAAACTGAAGAATACGGTGCTGTGGGGGGGGGGGGGGGGAGAGGTTAGAAAAGTGTGCAGGCCTTACTGGAATGTATTATTTTGAAAAAGGAATATCAACTCTCCTATGCACAAATCATGCATATATAATCACTCAAATATGTATATAAATCATAAAAAATGTAATGGTTGAAAGGGATATAATATCTTGCTGCCAAGCGATTCTCGGTCGCAATGTGTATCTCAGTTCAACCACGAAGTGTTTTGGCCAGATCTTTTCTTAATTTTATTGTGACTGTGTCTAGTAGGAAGGTTCAAACATCCATATAATAATAATATAATATTATATAATAATATAATATAATAACCATAATATAATATCCATATAATACTTTAATAAACACCGTGGTTTTTATTAAAGTAGTCAAATAATAGTCCAGTCAATTTATACAAAAAATTTGGGATTCATTGCAAAAGGTCCGGTATTTATGATTTTTGGATATGTTGTTGGGACTAGTACCACTAGTGCACTAGTAAAATCCCAAGTTTGCAGAATCCTAGACCCTGTGGAAGCAGAGTTATAGCTGATAAACATTGAAATTTTCCCACCTTTTTCAGTTTTTAATCTTTATCTCTTTCCCTGTGCATCTGAGAGAAAAAAATGGTTATTACCAATTTTGTAGAGGAGAAAATTTACTAATATTTCATATCAATAGCTTTTTTCTCTACGGACTATAGTTTTCTAATTACAGATCATCGAAATTACGATGATTTGGGAAAAATACAAGAAATAAACATTTTGTGGTAGTTCTGATTATTTTATATGTTGTTCGGACCAGTTAGGGTAGTGTGATCCTAAGTTTGCAGCTTCGGAAAATCTGTGCTAGCTGCGTAATATGTGAAAAACTGAATATACCTATACGTTGTTCGATGTTAGTCGTTCTTACTATTTTTTCAGTACAATAAATTTAAACCAATTTAAGTCCAACGACAACTCTGTACGTCCAATATATTCCGAGACATGACCCTATGAGAATTAGACATTGTTTTGCAAAAAATTGAAATTTTAAGTACTGCTCTGGTTTCGGGGCAAATATAAGCGTAAAACTGTTAAACTATGAGAAAATTTATAAGGAATGAAGTGGCAGTAAATATAATTGGCTTCTTTTTACGTCCAACGACAACTCTGTAAGTCCAATAGTTACTGAGATATGACACTTCAAAGATTGGCAGTGTTTTCCAATAAATGGAAAAATTTAAGTATTGCTCTCGCTTCGGGGCAAATATCGGAATAAAGCCTCTCCTCTACGAAAAAAGTCGTAAAAAATAAAGTTGTTGTAAATTTAATTGGCTTTTATGCAATCACAAAATAAAGCCTGTAGACAAAACAGTTCTGTTTTAATCGTAAAAATAACAAAATGGGAAAATTGTAAATTTTAAGAATTGTACCTAAACCACTTCTTATAACAAGTTTTGGGCATTCAACGAAAAAAAAAGATCATAGAATCATGCTCCAAATTTGCTGGATTTTAAAATTGTAATAACGACTAACATCGAAAAACGCATAGTGTACGAGTAATATGGAAAGAACTGAAAAAAGTCCGAATTTTTTCCAGTTTTTCACATATAAGAGCAGCTAGCACAGGTTTTTCGAAGCTGCTAACTTAAGATCACATTACCCTAACTGGTCCGAACAACAGACAACATATAAAAAAATCAGAACTACATCACAGTTTGTGAATTTAGCTATTTATTAAGTATTTTTTGACTGGCTTAGGTATTGTTTAAAAATAATCGTATTTTCGATGCTCTGTAATTAGAAAACTATAGTCCGTAGAGAAAAAAGCTATTGATATGAAATGTAAGTACATTTTTTCTTCTACAAGATTGGTAATAACAATTTTATCTTTCAGATTACCAGAAAAGGAGATATAGCTAAAAAACTGAAAAAAGTGGGAAAATTGTAATGTTTTTCAGCTATAACTCTGCTTCCACAGGATCTAAGATTCTGCAAACTTGGGATTTTACTAGTGGTACTAGTCTCAACAACATAACCAAAAATCATAAATGCCGGATCTTTTGCAATGAATTATGATAAATTGACTGGACTATAAGGTAAATCCTGTTTTGACAGAAAATATATCACTTATATCTTTGAAATTTGTAAAGACATGACTAAAACACTTCACTAGTTGAATCCTTCAATTTTATTTTACTAGTGAGAGTTCTTTAAAATATCAGACTAATTATGTAGTATAAGCTATGTGCTATGAATGTATAAAATAACTCATGTAGAATAAGAATAATATTGGGATTGGGACTCAATAAGACAGTTAGTACAGGTAACGTTGTCACATTATCATATACACATTTTCTCTGATACCTCCTCCATTACTGTGAGCGATAACCGTCAGACTTGCACAAATCCAGACACTAACATCACCTAGAATTTCTTACCGATGCAACCGCAGATGCCAATGTAATAATATAACCCAGAACATGAGATTAAAAAACCTGACCTAGTTGCAATAAAGGCTGTTAAAGTCTCAAAAAGTAAAAAAAGAGGCACTAGTAAAAATATTAAATATAATAATTGCATTGCATGTTGTGTACCTACATGATTTTAATACAATAATATTAATTAATTCCAATAAAAGTAAATGCTTACACACAGGATGTCCAAATATATTGCAGAATTAAGTTAAAGCATCTATCCATCAAATTATAAGCTATCCTTGCTAACAGTTTGCATGGTAATCTCTTTTAAATTATCTTAAATATTCTTTTATGTATGTATTTTAAGTATGTATTCTTTTAAATATGAAATTTAAGTTTAGTAAATTTATCTAAAATGAACATCCGTAGTCATGTCTTAACATCCTTCATATATTACATTACATACACACACAAAATGATTACAAGATCAACAATCTACATATTTACAGATGGCCATTTCAATCAACAAACAGGGAAGGATAAACTAGGCAAAATGTAAGTACGCAGCAATCCATGCAATTGCCAATAAATAATAACGAACATTATTTTACTGTTTTTTCTTTTCTTTTATTTTTATTTTTTCCATTTATTATTAACACAAAAAAAAGGGCTACATGCAATTACAAAAACACACCAGACACAACAAACAAAGCAAGGTAAGAAAAAATAACAAGGTAAGACAACTATAACACATAAAATGAACAACAATCTTTTAATATAAAAAATTAAATTAGTAAAAAAAAAAATATTTTCCAGGAAACAAAAATTTTAGATTATTAATAATGAAATGTTCAACAATAATAATATTTGTACAAAATAAAACACATAAAAATTAATTAATTGCTGATTTATTTAAAAAAATGTGTAGAACTACATTGTACGGAGCCCCTGCCCGAAATTTATTATTAGACTAATTTTTAAGGACGTAATTCCTTCTATATTCTTTAAAGATAATACTTCTTATTTCTATTCACGGCAGAGATAATACATTTTTGTCTAAATACAGTGGCGAAGCTAGGGCATTGGGGCCCCCCGCATAACTTTTTGGGGGCCCCTCGCCAAAATAAAATTGATAAGCAAAAATAAAATAAAATAAAATAAAAGACTTGCGGCTTTCAGAACAGAACTGTATAATGGCAATGGTATAGAAGTATGGATCCCAGGTAGTTACATTTTATTATGCTTTAAAGGGAGCCCCATCGACATTGGCACATTGGATTTCGGGGCCCCCTGGCACCGGGGGCCCGCCTGCGATGCGGGCCCACAGTTACGCCACAGTCTAAATAACTTTTGGACAAAGGAATATCACTCGTGAGGTGATGCTATAAGAAGGGGCGTACACTGTAGTTTAGCCAAAAAATGTATTAATTTAAAATTATTAACTAATTTAAACAATTAATTCGTTTAAAATTTAAATTTAACTAATTAATTGATAATTTTAATAAAATAATAATACAACAACAATAATATTTAATAAAAATATTAATCCAACGTAAAGCAATCGCAATTAATTGTTAAAAGTCAAGATAATAGCTTATCATTAACCTCTAATGTTAATAACCCTGACATATGAACACTTAGAAGAAAACAACAACAAAGGAAACAATTATAGAAATGAATAAAACAGAAATTACTGGATTATGAGAAGCAGGTAATATTATTTTATTAGTAATGACCTCCAGTTAAACATAAATATTCTATATGATACTTTGGACTTCCAGCCATATCCGATCTACCAATCATAAATAATTATTGAGTCTTTGGAATAAGAAGAAAAACTTAAAACCTCTTGACATTTTGTGAGGATCATGCTCAGCGATGGCAATTAAAATAATTAAAGGGTGGAGATAACATTTAAAACTATCTCAATTATTTATTTTTAAATACAATTTTTTAACATCCCAACATTTTTTTTTTAATTATCAATAACATCCAACCTATCAACATAATATAAGAACATCTTAGCTAACCATGGATAAAGGGCCCAAGTTTCAATTTGAAAAATTAAGGGGGTTCGACATAATATGTTTACAAACTTTAATGTGGCAGCGACCAAAAGTTTCTTATAAGTTTAGATATTCTAGAAAAGGCAGTGGCATAAAATTTTGTGAATCACAGACAAGGAAAGTTACAGTCGGAGTTTGTTTGACCAGTTGCTAAAAATTTTAAATTAAAATTCAAAACAACACAATTCACCAATTCGAAGCCAAAGCCTCTTCCAAAATATCTAGCTAGACTCAGACTGCAGACATTTACAAAATATAATTTCCAAGAATCTCTTCAAAATTTAAGTAGACACACTTAAGAAGTTCACTTAAGAATTTAGTTAAAAATATTTACTGAATATATTATTAAAATGTCAACAGGGCAATAACAATGTAAATCAGAACCACACTAAAAAGTAAACAAAAAGTAGTAAACATTGTAAAAAAAAAAATAAACAAAAATATCTTAAGACTGGAATGAGACCATCCCCACAAGACAACCACCAGAGCAATGCTCATCAGGTGTGATAATCACCTAATAAGTTCAAGCCCAGTCAAAAAAAACTCTTCTGATAAAGTGGGCCCTAGGTAAGATCTTTATTTGTCAAATCAATAAAAAATTAAAACAGTGCATAGACAACACATTTATCTGTATCTCAGGCTAATATATTTCTCCAATCTTTTTTAAATATACTTTCTTTGTGGTAAAAAAAAAATTGTTGTAACAATTGTATTATGCTGGCAGATAATCAAGATCATCAATGTAAAAATGTAGTGCATTTTCGAGGAAAGGCTGCTTAGAGGTTTTTAGAGGTGCAGGTCAATTATGATAATAAATGCTTGATAAAAAAAGTTCTCCTATAATTGATAATGTATGTGATTTACCATAATTTACCACTGGGGTAGATATTTGAGGAGAAAATAATGTTCAAATAATGTTACGGCAAAAGGATAGCAACATCATACCAAGGGTCTAAGTTGTGAATTAAAATATAAGTACATATAACTTGATACTTCTGAAGAGCAAATTTTCAGCTACCGCAGTCATCAGCACCGAGGGAAAAATTAACAAGAAGATAGACTTTTGGTAAAGTTGAGAAATTAAAATAAAAAGAATTTTTGCTTCAAGTTTCAAAAAGTCCCGAGTAGTTAAGTCTAAAAAAGTTAAATAGTTTATTTATACAATATTTTGAATTCTCTTTTTTTAAGCTGAATTGAGGATTATATATTTATAGGTCTCAATATGGTAACTGCCATTTGAATAAATATTAATTCATTCTTCCCTTTGGTTTTTGCAACGATTCTCTTAATAAATAGTTAATTTATTTAGCATTAATCTTAATTTTTCATACATTTTCTTCTCTAAAAGCCGACAGTAAAAAAGCAGATTCTGTGTAATATCCAATTTTTAGTAAAGATATGTATTAAATTATTTAATGGATGGAACCTCTACCTCTTTTTATATTTACTTAGCATATTGTAAAAATTGACTACCATTAAAATAATAATAAAGTATTAAAAGAAAACTTTACCCAGCTATAAATTTAAATTATATAATTTAATGCAACCCTATTTATATTTTATTTCGGCACTGACAATACCCATATAACCTGCATTGAAACTTATAAAAAATAATTTACTTAATAATTGCTAATATTAATTAAAATTATTATTTCCAACCAAAGAAACATTGACTTAATTTTTTTCATATAGAAAATGAATTAAAAAAAAATATTTTTTTTTTTTCTCCCAAAAATATTTAATTAGAATTTAGAGATGCTCCTAATTGATAATTTAAAAAAAAAAAAAAAAAAAAAAAAAAAAAAAAAAAAAGATTGTAAATGGCATAGAGATAATCCTCAACATAATTGTGTATTACTGTCCTTCTTAAAGGCATTAGAATTTTAATAAAAGAGCAGTAATAATGTACATAACATAGAATACAAGAGATACACCATGCTAACAGAGGTGCACCACACTGTCCCTTCACAAAGAAACCCAGCAAAAGGATATCTTAATAGGATTAGTCTGGTATATAAATGCTAGACCATGCAAATAAAAGTAAAACTGAAGAATATGAGAAGACCATTTTTGTTTAAAGAAAAAAATGGCTGGGCCTTCACTCTAACAAATTTTTTTGACAAAGTGATATCAACTCTCCAATGAACAAATCATACATATATAATTTCTCAAATGTTTAAATCCTACAAATGTACTGTTTGATAAAGGAATATTGAGGGATGGACCCTAGTGGTTTGGGCGCCCGGGTCAAAAGCACCTGTGGCGTCCCCATTTATTGCAAATTCACCTATTATTTTAAGACGTGGGCCTGGCGGCGCCCGGGTCAGCTGGACCCGGTTGACCCCCCCCCCCCCCCCCCCCCCTAGGAACGGCCCTGGGTATATTATCTCTCAAGTGTATAAATCAAGCAAAGTTGTGCCCCCAAGCGATTTTCAACCGTATCATCTCCTTCAGTCAGTTGAGCCCAAATAAATTATCATAATTAATTAACTGTTAATCAATGTCTTTACTAATTGATCCCCTCCCTGTTTATTTTAAATATTGATCAAAACAATATTAGGTTAAATGGGGATCAGAGTAGATTATACCTAGGTTTCAAACACGATGCCAGTGCACTAACCAGCATTAAATTATTAAGAAAAATGCCTATTTGTTTTGAAATTTTTAATTTTATTATCTTCACTAGGGTAATTAACAGTGATATTTATAAATATATTTTTTTAATAATCTTATTTATACTTTGTTTTAAGTTAAATGGCATATTTTATTCAATTATTTTGTATTGGAATATTCTAGAATTATTCCTTGATTATTTTGTTATTCCTTTATCCGATGGAAATAGTTATGACAGTGACCTATTTAAATTTATCTGCTCTCTTATAAACCAGTTTATATTTGTTTTAAATTTATTATTCTGATTTTATGCTATATTGGATATTAGTGCACAATTCTATTATTCAAGCTAAACATAGCTTTGAAAGAAGTCACTATCAGGTTTTGTTGCTTAAATTCTTTTGGAAAATTATTGATTACAAATTATTTTACTATTTTGTATATATACAGACAATATGTTTAAGCAAATACTTTTATTTATTAATATGTATGTCTAAAGGACAAGGCTAGAGCAATAATCTTCATCTTAGAACTGATGGTGAATTAACAATGTTTTCAAAAGAAGATGATGACAAAGATAGTAGAAGAGTTTTACAAAATTGATTTGGGCCTCGTTTTATTGTACACTAAATTTACAGCCCTCTGGCTAAATACATGTAATAAACAAATAGAATAGCAGAACAAGTTCTTTTGGCAATGTCTCCAGTAGTAACCAACAATCGAATAGAGAAAATTTAATTTATCCAGACAAAAAAAGATATATTAAGCCTGATACAACTCCACAAAAAATACAAATTATTGATTTCTTAAAGCTTGTGCTCCAAAAGTAAATTTATGTTTTACAAAAAAGAATAATAATTAATATAAAAAAGTTAGAACTATAAACTCATATATTCAATACTAAGTGATTGATAAGAGCCATGTAAATTTAATTATAAAGTGTGGATTTCTTACTTAGGAAAAACATCTTTTTGCGTTTGACCATTTCTCAATAGTAAATAAATAATATTTTCTAACGAGGTCATATGGTTACTTATTGTATGGTAATACTCTAAGTTGAAGTATTCGTGAAGAAATATACAAGAAAACAAATTATTTATTCTAAAATTCAAATTATCAATAACAAGTGTTGAGGGGAGGGGAAGGGCAGTTGACCTCTTTGGCTAAGCCAAGTTGGATCTAAGAGTAAACATAATCTTTACAAAACAAAATAAATAATGGGAACTATGGAATAGTAAATGTAGTAAACGAGAAATGGTAGATAGTTATTTAAAATCCATGAAACGAAATAAAATAGATATCTTTGCATATTTAAACAAATTTCACATCTTGCTATCATGCAGTATTTATCAATTTCAAGTATTGTGCGGGCAAAAACCGATTCTAAAGCAATTACTTGATAGTTGGACATTTGGATGATAAATATTACAGCTCGATTTAAGTTTCAGGTACCCCCGTTAAATCGATATAAATAAATCAACAATGCTATTACTCGATTTTCGATTTTAATAAAAACGGAGAACGAATCCGATGAAAATGAGAATAACTTTTATGATAATAAATCAAGAAATAAAAATATATTACGACAACGGTGGAAAGTTCAACTGATAAATGGCCGAAGTGATAACAAAGAGTGATAATAGCGAGGCGATACCTCTCCACCGACAACAATCCAAACAAACACCAGCCGCTGTATTTCAGCGGTCATATCTTAACATACCGTCTTAATAACAAACAAATAGACAATAGTCGATAAACAAACACTTAAAAATAATGTAAGGAGGAGTTATTAGGCCGATTCAAGGGCCTGACGAATTCGGTTATCTAAACTGGCCAAGTTCTGTAACGGCCCCTTGGAGGACTTGGCCGTAAATAACGTTGTATTTGGGTAATTCTGGAAGGGTTAAGGTCGGGAGAAAAATATTATTATTGTTCAAAATACAAGTAAAAATTAGATAGGGGGTCGAAATCGGGAAAGCAGGTTAGGCAATGAGAAGGGGCTGCCGTCATGTGATACGGGGCTATTTTTGAGGGCGCCGGATAATTCCGCACTTAAAATATTTCACACGGACGATTAACCGACTAACAGACCGTCGGATTTCGTCCGTGGAGCTTTGGGTTTCGGTCGACAAACGTGACAAGTAATCAATATACTATGCAGGCAATGGCGACCCAGAAAATCAATCCTCGAAAACGTACGATATAAAGCCCCGAGGGGGGTGGGTTAAAAGACTTACTTTTGATAAAGCGCTCGGTGGTCGACGGCTTCTGGTTGTTGGAGGACATGTCGCTTTCCTTCGTCCGTCCCTAGCCTTGATCCGTTTTACACAATACACATCGGATTTCCGGAGAAACCCCGATTTTTTTCACACACTGAAAATCCCTTCACGGTATCCGCGAACGTATCACAGGGTGTTAAGAGCAGACGAGCGACTGCGCATGCTGGTTCGCACCGATTACCGGCCGGAGGTGAGTGGAACGTGAAACTCGAGCGCCACCGTACCGGTCACAGCTCCCACCACCTCCCTGCGGACGAACTCCCAACTACACCCGGCCGTCGAATCGACGCGGCCCCGGGGTCACGGGGCCTACTTTCAAAATATTCTTCAATGAAATTACCGCATCGGGCTAAGGGCTCCCCCCTTCGATAACACATTCTCATTCAAGAGATCAAACATTCTGCATCTTGTGTTGTTTTACTTCCACCACTCTTGACGAAACCTAACAGTCATCTCTTTATTTTATTTGATAACCTGGACAAGGATACTAACAACAATGGTTCGTCACTTATTGACTGGTATTCAACAGTTGGCCATCTCACCAATGTAATATTTCGTCTCAATGAAATCCACAACAGCCTCCTCTCCTTTCCAAATTAATACCTACGGCTGCCGATTCTTCAGTGTCATTTTCAACCAGATTCCCTATTATTTTAAATTAATTATATTCAAGTAATTTTCATTAAAAAAAAAAAAACAAATAAAATAAATACATAATAATAAATAAAAAAATAAGGATCCATTAATGTAGGTTTTTTTATTGTCTAAAAAAAATAAATAAGCACTGAGGAATAATTCATATGAATTCGGGATGAATATAATATCCCAGTTCTATAAAATATAAAATGGACACAAAGGGAAATACTGAAAAGCTCACAGAATTATGTTCTCATTAAATCTATATTTATTGTTTCCAGAGAAGTTTAAACTTAAACCTTTAAATCATTTATCGCGAACAAAGTGAGTATATCCACAACAAAAATATTACCAGTTCACTGAATTTTCAGAAAAATTACGTTTTTCATTCTGATAAAATAATTGGGGGGGGGGGGGTATTGTGAAATACAGGGGGAAAAGGGTTTTCCTGCTTTAATAATTCACAAAGAAAATTGAATATTTATCATATAAGCCAATATTTTTCAATAATACAATTTTATGTATTTAATATATATTTAATAAACAGGAAACGATAATTCTGTTTGGTTTTTTAAAATATAAATTATATGATTTATGTTTTAACTTTTCAAACTGAATAAATATTAATATTTTGTTTACTTTAATCCTTTTATTCTTAGGATTAACTAATCATTAGGTTAAGTGAACAGACTACACAAATTGATGAGTGTCATCATCAGCATAAAAAATATCTCTCCATTCTGGGATTTTAAACAGATATTTTGGTGTTGAGGCAGTGGTTTCAGATAAGCCTGATATCCCTCAGCTATTGAGACAAGTACTATAATATCTACTAGTGTCTATAATTGAAGCAAGCGTAGTGAGCTTCCTACATTTAACGTAATAAACTCGTGTCTGAGAGTGTGTCTGAAACGTACGACGACAACTAGAGTAAATGTTAACCGATTTTGATGAATTTTAGTACACATGTTCATTTTACCAATCCTCAGGAGAAGTTCTTTGCCCAAGCATTCGCTTACATTTTAGGACAGAATAAAATTCTAATTTTATCTACTTGACAATATGAACATTCTTTTCGAATAACATTTTTTAGTAAAACCAACAGCAACACCGATATGAATTAATAAAGATCGTTAAAACTATTAAAGCAGACCTTAACGTTTAAAATAGAGAATACAATGTTTTTACCAATATCTTTCGTTCTAACTCAATAATTTAAAAAAAAAAAACTACATTGTTACATTGTCTAATGCACAGGAAACAGGGATGTAAAATTTCAACTTGATACATGCAGTAGTTTTTGTGTAGCGAAGTGATACATTTTATAATAATTGAAGTGGAATGGCCGGGACATGTAGAAGAGTTAAGGAATAGTAGAATAACACTTCTTCCTCACTACACGGCTCTCTCTTGTAGCATATTCTTTAAATATCAACTCATCATGATCAACTATCTAATATTTATTCCATTACGCTCGCTTCAATGGTAGAGCCACGTGATGCCTAGTTTAAATGGCAAGCTATTACTGATGCCACAGAGAAAGAACTTTCTTAGAAAATTTTGCTCTAATAAATGCCATATTTGTTTCTGATACAAGGAAACATTTTTTGTTACTTATGCCAATAAATAACGATAAAAAATAACCTTCAAACAGATGTATAATAAGTCCTGCTGACTAAAACTTTTTGCTTACCGTACCATAGATTCACTATGTTGATAAGATGTGCAAAATAACAGATAAATCTATAAGAAAAAAACCTAATGGCACAACATTCAAAACTGAGGCATTATTAGGATCTAATTATTAAAATTAAACCATTAGGGCTCCATGGTAGCTCATTGTTATGGTCTCCACTTCTCACTGAGGGAGAGCTTGAGTGTGACATAGTACTAACCATGTAGACAGAGTGAGGGTGATATTATATTCGTCCGAGAAGAGGAAAGCCTGTAAGGTGGAACAGAGAGTAGGTATATTAAAATGTCAGCGAGAAAAGGAAAGTAGATAGCTAGTAGATAGCCCCACTACACCTCAGCCACAATCCTAATTCCCATCTTATATTACATAACTATACTATTTCCCTTCTTATTCCACGTCTTTTGGGGGGTTGGCAGGCGAGTAGGGGGCGAAGCCCCCTAGTAAAATAAAAATTAACTTACAGGGGCCAAGATAAGTTTAAATTAGGAGAGCTCAGATTAATCAACCTAAGTGTGGGGGGGGGGGGTAATTTGAGGGTTATCCTTAAGGCCACGTCTCTCCACCAGTATTATTTTTGTTTGCTTTGTTGGCCTGACCTACTAAGTACTCAAAATTTTGAGCTCTCAGAGGCTCTTCTGCTCTTATTCTTTGTGTTTATTATTTTCAAACTGACAGAATTAAAACTTATCTTGGGGCCAGTATATGTCAACTATGAATGAAATAAAATTTGAGGATTTATTATAAAAAAAAATCTTAATATGGAGAAGGAAATCATTATTTCAAGAACATCGGTAAAGCCATAATTTTGAAGTTTTTTTGCTGATCCTCGCTATCCTCAATTTTTATTCATTAAAAAATATAACATTAGAGGATTTTGTTAAAATAAATTTTTTAATTAATTTTACAACATTTTATTTACATTTATATGTACATAATTAAACATAACTTACAGAGTTTGTTAAAATTCATTTTATAAGAGTACCCAGTGTCAGAGTCCATACTAAACTCTAGTATAAAAGATTGTATACAAAGAAAGAATCCGAACCGTTGGTTATTATAGAAGTGAAGTTAGGAGCCCATTGTTGGGCCCATCCAATTGGCCCGATTAATACCACCTTTCCAGAACGTGGTTAGCCATCAACAGGTTAATAAGAAAACTATGAAATTTACATTGGATTTTAACAGGTAAGGTAAGGTAAAGTAAGGTTTCAATAACTAATTTTCGAATTCTAAAGGTTCAGAGGGAAATGAAGTATGAATTTCAGATTTTTCAAAATTTAAAAGAAGCAGGAAGCAAATCCTTTAGGGTTATAATCAATTCCAAGAAAAATATTAGGGAAAACCTGATTTCAATTATTCCAATTTCTTTAGTATCTTTTTGCTACTAAGGTTTTGCTGCTTGCCAAACATAAAATAAATTTACTGTTACATATTTTTCTGCCACACTCTGCTATAGAAAGTCTACTCCATAACTAACTAATTTCATAATTTACTGAATTCATTGATTATATTGACTGGTAATTTGAAATGTTTAAATTTTATTACATTATACGGAAAAATTAAAACTGACTAATTTATAGAGATAAAATAACAGCTTGATTGGCTTTTTCTTTTCTCCTCTTTCTCTTCTGTTTTTCTTTGCTTTTAACTGAGGCATCAAAGAAAAGTCTGATTCCTTCTCTCTCCTCAAGAGCTCTCTGTATGTATGACATCCCGTACACATTCACTCCAACTACATCCTTCAACAATATAATAAAACAAATAAAAAAATGCAACTAAGAATTAACCATTATCAGAAAAAAGCCAAGAGATTGTGTAAAAAAAATGGAATAATGTGTGAAAAGGGAAGAAAATATGTATAACATCAAAATTTGTTTATTGTAACACATTAAACAAACACACTAAATAGATGTTCATGTAATACAAATTTGTTTTAATCAAGTTTTAGTTATATAATTTGGGATTACTGTAATTAACTAAGCTGGGATGAGGGTTAAATTGCATGTATTATTAAAAATGTGTAATGTTAACACAGAAAGCTTCATTTTTATCCATTTCCCACCAAAATAAAAGTTTAAGTATTTCAAAAGATTGTCAATACCAAGATTTCATGGAAGTTAGTTATAGTGGATGAAATTTAAAGATCAAAATTGATTGATCTTCTTTTGAATAGTATTTGTTTATAATCTTCAGTAGAAAAACATTTTAACCACTTAGGTGTTTTGTAATCAGATAATGGAAGAAAGGTTCATTTTAACAAATTCTAAAATATTAAAAAAAAAATTAAAAATATAAGTACCCTAAAATCATTGAGTGTTTCAAATGCCACTTTCTCCAGTGATTCCAGTATGCCTTCCATGGAGGCATCGTTTTCGAGAGGTTTACGGTGCACTTTAAGAAGAAGGAGCATAGCTTTAATAGCCATTTCGGAAGTAAGAGGTGACTTGAGTAGTTCCTTGAGAGACACAAACATTACTTTCACCAAATGAAATGGTAGCAACAGCAGAACCTCACCTAATTCCCTGAAAAAAAAAAAATTAAAAATAACTAATAAATAGGACAACCAAATGTAACTCTAATGTTGAAATTTATATGATAGGATCAAGGAACATGCATCAAAACACATCTAAACAATGTGATAATCAGATCAGTGTGAAACAAGTCTCATATTTTTGAGATTTTAACCAGACATGATAGGGATTTAAAATTGATAAAATAAAAGGTAAATGAAAGTGTAATAACTATTTGCCTAGGACAATCCAATGATAAAAACAAACAAAAATAAATTATAAATTAAAATATGAATGCTGAAAGCTAATTACGACCATAACAATACTACTAAAAATCTAAATGAATTTATCACACGCCCACTTGCAGCTAAGGTAAGTGGATTAAGTTTAACAACTTTTTTAAATTAAATAGATAGACTAAAACATATGTATACTTTTTTCTTTCATTAAATATTGGCCCTTATTAAGAATCTTTACTAATTTATATTTGAGTGGGAGAGGTAAACATATGGGGTAATGTTGCCAGATTTTTCTGGCGATGGGCTCCCTGAATTCCTTGGTTGTTACACACTGTGATTATTTGATCTATAGTGAGAGAGGCATTTCAGCGTAGACTTGGCATTAGACCACCTTCAAGCCAATAGTTGTGGGTGAGGCAAATGTGCCCAATTACCTCTCTTTTTAGGGTTTCTACATCCCTCTTAGGCGCTGTGCACACTGAAGAAACAAGTTTCATGAAACATGAAACTTTAGTATCATGAAAACACTTGATTTAAAGCATACAGAAAAGAGCACACTGCGTTTTTTGAAACTGTATTTTTAATTGGTTTAATGAAACATGTTTCACGCAACAAAAAAGTCAGATTTCGTCGAAACCAAGTTGCACGGGATTTCATGTTTATTGTTTTGCTTATCATTTCACTTTAGATTATTGCGTTTTGTTTGGTGTTCAGTTTTTTATTTAAAAATACTGCATTAAGAAGCATTTAGTTAATTGAATGTAATACATTGAATTAATACATCTTCGTTAGTAAGAGGACGTGAAGGAAACTGTCAGAAAAAGGGTTTCCTGTTTGTGCACTGAAACGTGAAACTGGTTTTATTGTTCAACTTGTTTCTTTAGTGTGCACAGCGCCTTACTTTGCAAGACTTTACTGAGCTGTGCCATTCATCCAATTGCTCTTACACGAATCTAATACCTGTATCTGAGCGAATTGGGCCATCTAGAGGTAGAGGCTTGTAGGCTGTCTGGACTGCCTTAACTGCGGCTTCATTCACTACTACTCCAATATAACTTGGGTTCCATATTATTCTCCACAATTTTTCCTTTAGCCAGATTAAAAACAGTTGCTCAAGCGCGGCTTTTACTAAAGGATCATCTTAGAGGAGTCATTAACAGCTGAGGTACTACTGGCTGAGTCTGTACACACCAGCGAATAACTGCTTGTTTTACTTGATATCAGGTTGAGCTGTTCCACAGTTCGGCTGAACACACACTTGCATGTAGGTAGTTTGAAAGCCCTTGGTTCCTCATCAGACACTAATGCACAATTTACTACCTATTCAGACTTAAAGCAATCTGTATATATTGCATTCCACCCTAGGTAATTTTCCATTCTTTCACGGAAAAGCTTTCTAATGATCTCTTCCATAGATCTCTTGCCACACTAATCAAGAGAATGGTCAACGCAGGTTGAAGAAAAGGTCCATTTATTTTTTTTTTTTTTGTAATGTAGCCCCTTTACTAATGATTAAAAAGGCAAATTTTTTTTTATAGGAATTAATGATTTTATTTCAATTTTGAATAATACTACAAAAGCTATGTTCGCCTCAATATTAGAGTGAGAGGATTCCAATAAAGTGAATAAATAATAAAATAAAAAATAATTATTTCTTACCCGGGTCTAATAGTGGAGAGGACTCTAGCCAGATACTCGTGAGTCCTACTTACATTGTAAGCCATCATCATAGGAGGGAAAGTTGGCTTTACATCCCTAGCCAAGTCTTCATTGTAAACTTTTATACTTTCCAAACATTCTATCAATAGATCAGCCTGCAAATATAACAAATATTGTACAATTTAAAAAAATTGCTCAGTTTTTAGAAAAGTCAAAAAAATTCTAAGAAATTAAACAAACATAGTTCCATCACTTAAGCTTCCTTTCTCATGTGCATTTTTATCATGATTTTCCCCATTATCCATCATTGTGGATAATTATCTTAGAAATTTTGTGATAAAGAAAAAAAAACAGTATTTTTGAATGTACTTTTGCATTAACATTAGACGCTTAAAACAATAATATTAACCAATATTATTGGTTAATATTATTATTGTCAATATTATTATTAATATTTTAAAATAATCCCCACTGATCCCGCTTTAAGGGTGTTTTATAATACAAACTCGGAGAAATATTTACGATTAATAATAAAAATGAAATTTTAAACTCTAGTATTAGTGTAAGGGGGAAGCCAAAACTAGAATGTTGTAGTAAAGCAGTGAAGACCATAGAATAGTAAAGGCTCAAATTTCTGTTATTCTGTCAAAACAACCGTCATGAAGTTGATAATCATAACTTAGGCAGGTTTATAGCATGAGGCTTGCCAAAAAGTTTTTAAACCAACTTCCTTGTGTTCCCGCTTCTTAACTTGAATGAAATCTTCCAGTCCTCTTCACTCTATATTTTTCGTGTCATCTATTTACAAAGTAAATATTGAATATACTTGTTTTTTTTTTGTTTTTTGTTTTTTTTAATTTTAAAGCCATCCTTTTAGAAAGTTACTATTGCATTTTAATAATATATTAGGCTTTTTTCATAACCTGAATGGAACACAGTGCAAGTTCACAAAAAAGGAAGGGTGGGGGATACCATGCAGCAATGCCTCTAAGACTTCCACGAATAACCCAAAACATGTGGCAAATTGTGAGCTATGAATCCAGCTTTAGTATAATAAAAGATAATGAACATCAGTATTAAAATATAACCACTGCTTACCCCAGCTTCAGCGGTGACAGTTTTGGTGGATGGTAAGGTAAAGAGGGAATCCTGTCCAGTAGCAAGCTGTTCTTCTTTGGCTCTCTCCTCTTCCTGCTCATCACTGAGTACCAGGATCTCATCAGTCTTACTGTACAGTCTGATCACTCTATCCTGACCACATGATACCACATGATCAGCTGTTACACTCAGGCACCAACCTTCACCAAAATGACCCTATTATCAAACAAATAAATGATTAAATTAACAAAGTAATTTATTTATTTATACTTTTTTAATTTAAAAAAAGGTAGTCATTTTCACCTAGACATTTATGTGATTAAGTTATTAGAGAAGAAGGACCACATGAGAGAAAAACGGATAAGGTACACTACCACAATGGGTGGAGCTACAATATTGTCAATACAATATAATAATTCATTTGAAGAAGGCCTACAGTTGAAAGGGAATGTAATGTAGACATAAAAGACCTCATCTCAATTTACTAATGAATTTATTTTATTTTTTTTTTTTTTTTAAAAATAGCATATCGTTCTTTCTCCTTCTTCTACAATTATCATTTAAATAAATGCATTTTTTCACAAAAAAAGAAGTGTTGGATATTATGCCAATTTGCACAAATTTGTGTGTACTATAAATGTGAAAATTATTTTATTAAGCCCCCCTCTAATATAATGAGATTACTGATTAGTTAGCCAAAAAGGGTTCCAGTTTGACCCTAATTACACCAGATCCTGTTGTTGTCATGAAAAATTGTGGAGTGAAATGAAAATTCCACAAAGACTCATGAATTTAAATCTCCATAGAAAATGGAACAGTGCTTTAGGGCTGAGAATCTAAAATGATGATCCGGGAACTATTTCAGCATCTTACCAGATCACTACTTCCACTCAAAAAAAAATCCTGTCATCTTTTGGCAGGCATTCTTACTGAACACTGTCTATTAAATTGACATTTATGTCTGCTCGTTCTAGCTGAAGTCCTGTATTAACACATGAGACAGGAAATCTTTGGCTTAGCCAATATACCTACTAAAGCTACTTCCTCTAAGCAAGGTACTAGTTTCTTGGGGCCTGTCAGCCAGCGTAGTGGATAGAATACTATAAGAAGGATTACTAAGTCAGATTTACATCTTGGTGTAGTAGCATATGAAGTTTTATTGCATCAAACAATACTTTAAAGTCCCCCTGTATCAGGGAATAAATTCCAGGATTGTCTGTGTTTATAAAATCAAGAATTACTTACAGTTATAAAAAATAACAACTATTATGTTTAATTATAGCAACATTTACAGATGTAAGTAACTCTTCATTTTATACCTTAATAACTTGACAATAAAGTTTTAACTTACGTCTAAAGTAATAATCTTCTCAAAGCATCCAGCATCCCACTGTTTAATCTTGCCATCCTTGCCTATAGAGAAGAAGTAATGAGTCTCCGGTACAAAGGCAACTGAAGTGACAGCATCATCATGAGCAAACAGAGATTTGTGACAGTCTCCGAAATCCAAACCCCACAGTTTGACATTCTTATCAGCACTTCCTGTCACCACAAGTTTAGAATCAAATGATATATCCATACAGAGTACAGGCATCGAGTGACCATAAAGACTCACAAAGAACTACAACATATAAAAAACAAAATTACAAACAAACATACACCAAATAACAAATATTTTAATCAGCAGATTTATCTTAATATAGTAAAATACTTTTTATTAAGTATCAGTATCATTAAGTGACAGTTAATAGTATATCTCACATTAAAAGAAATATCTTTTGGTTTAAAAATTCATTACCTCTTCTTTTTTACAGTAAATAAATAAATTTAACTATTTTTTCAATTTAAAAGTGCTATTGCGCCAATGACATTAATCTGGTGATAAAATAAATATCTCTTCACAAATTACACTTTAAAGCCATTTCACAAATTAACATTTATTAACGCTAGATATTGCAAATTATTATATTACCTTGAAACTATCAAGAAAATAAACCCTGACAGTAGAGTCAAGAAGAGCTACAGCTAGATACATGCCACAAGGAGATACTCTAACACAAAGTACACTGTCGTCTACTTTCAGAGTACGAGTGTGTTGAACTGAGAGAACCTTATTATTTTCTGAAGGTACCATTTCAAACTTCCACTCTTTTACAGTGTTGTCCCCACCTCCGGTAAGTGCACCACTCTAAAAATATATAAAAAAAAAACATTACTTATTGTTATTCTATTATAACTTCAAAGAAGGTATTCATAATAGTCTAATTTAGAATCTAAATGGAATGTTTAACACCACAGAGGTAAAGTGTATTATCAACATTTTTATTGCATTTGTTTATTAAAAAATTACTTATCTCTATCGAACGATTTCAAATCAAGAATTATAGACAAGAATAAGGTGGGATAGAAGTATCAGACATATGCTGAAGATGGCAAATTGATACCATTGAGGGAAAGGCCTTCGATGATAAAAAAAAATTGACCAAAACAGAAGTGTCAGAGGTATGTTTATGTTTATTGTTGTTGTTGTTAGGCTACCAAGTGAAAAAGTAAGGCTTTTAATTGATTAAAGAATTTGAAACTGAAAAAATTGTTAATTAAAATAAATAAATTTTCTCTTTTAGTCAAATACACTCGTATAACGAACTGTACAGCGAAAATCTCTATGCAACGATTTTTTTATGTTCCATGGATTCTCTGTTCTATACTAAGAGTTCCTATAGTAAAAGAAATTACATATAACAAAATTTCTATACAACCAATTTTTTTTTTCTGGAACCATCGAGTTCGTTGCATGGATATCCGCCTCTATATAAGTAATAATATTGAATTGCAGTAGGTACCTTATCATGATGGAGTACCACAGACCACAGTTCTGTAGTATGAGCAGGGATATCCTCTAATATTTCACCAGCGGCTAGGTCCACAATGAGAAGATTTCCTTCCTTCAAACCAACCAGTGCATGCCTGTCACCAGGTACAAAGCAAACACTCACTGCATAATTGCAAGGGATACTTCTTAAACAGTTCAGAGACGCCCTGAAACAACAGGTTAAACATTTCTAAGAACACTCTACCAAAGACTTCAATCAAGTGAACACAAAAATGAAGTTACTTTCATTGTTATCTAGTGCAAAAAAAGTTAAATGTTCTTAAAACTTTTGAACCACTTATCCCATATGTGCTGGTTACCAGTGGCGTAACTAGGTAAGAAGCGCCTTGAAGCAGTATCGCCTTGGCGACCCCCCCCCCTCATTTCAAAATCGGTGCAAGTCTCAAACGTAATACCAAATAATTTCTAATAAAAAAATAATTGTAAAGTGTTTAATAAATAATAGCGATTGATTTATGACATAGATTAAACATTATTGTATCATCAATATGTCCTACTCCAAATAATACTATCATTATTCATGCTCAAAGTAATATGTATCCAGTATTGTTTCAATTACTTTACTAGCCATTAAGATTGTTAATGTTTAATTTAAATAAAAACTAATGACTGTAAAGGCCCCCAAACACGATCGAACATTTTGCAGAAACATGATGTTTGTGCAAAATTGTTGTCAGGGAAATTTAGGCCATATACGTTAAACATCATGTTTGGGCAAACATAAACAGCCCCCATACACGGTAAAAATGTTTGCGCAAACATTTTGACAGTGTATGGGGGCCTTAATATTTTGAGATACAACACAGCACCATCGAGACACTGAGACTCGACGTAATATAAAGCTCATTGTCCAGGGGCGCAACTAACTTACATGTCACATATTTCACTATCTGTGATATGGCCTAAGGGGATATTAAATGTATTTATGTTACTGTAAAACACATGTGTCACAGGCTCCACCCCCGAGTAAGCATATGCCAATATCTCAATAGTTCTCGAGATATCGATTTCTTTCTTTTTCAAAGTGAATCACGAAAATTTTCAAAAAAAAAAACACAAAAAAAACCACTTATATTTCATAAACTAAATGAGATAGAGAAATTGGGCTAAGGACCAATTTTAAACCTTTCATAATCACTTATTTATTTTCAAATTATCAGCTGGTAAGCATCTTTTAAGTTCTGTTACATTTGAATTTTATTTTATTTTTAAAATTCGCCCACTAAATTCCTGAGCTTTCTACTCTTAATTGAGGGATGTTAGAAGTGTGGCGATTTCAGGAAACTGAACAAAAAAGTTTCTATATACATGAATGCGGAACAGCTAAATAACATTAAAAAAAAACATCATTTTTGGGCCTTTATCGATAAAATTCTTCAATACTACCCTTTTTACCATAATACTCCTTGAAGCAAATCGATCTCTGCTCTGACAATAAACCCCTGATTATCAGCGAATTTTCAAAATTCTACGTCCCTCTTACTTTATTAGTCAGACCATTAAGGTTATCTCAATCAACAATTTTTTAAGGATTTTGATTTAGAGAACTAATATTAGTGCAATTCGACTCTGTACAAGATTTGCTTCTAAGAGCAGTATGTTAAATAGCATAGTATTTAAGAATTGAAAGGATAAACGCCCAAAAGTAATATTTTTTTAAATGTTATTTGTGAATGTTTCAAAAACGCAGCTGTTCCGCATCCATTTTTATAGGAACTTTTTGTTCAGCGTCAAATTTCCTATAAAACCCAAAGTACTGTGATTTTGTTCGGAGAAACCTTTTTTGCATTTTTACAAGAATTGGTTGTGACCCTGAGTGAAAAACTACACGCCTGGTAGCATTCAATCTACCATAATGTAAAAACTAGTCCGTTGATGTTAAATTGTATTTATACTATTTGAAAGCTTATGAAAAGCAGCAGTTTTTCCTGAAATCGCCATTCTTCTAACATCCCTTAATTAAGAGAAGAAAGCTCAGGTATTTCGTGGGCAAATTTTAAAAAATCTAAATTTTCAAATATAACAAAACTTAAAAGATGCTTGGCAGATGATAATTTGGAAATAAATGAGTGATTCTAAGACTAAGAGGTTGTTATATGCTCATTAAAATTGGTCCTTGGCTCAATTTCTCTATCTCATTTAGTTTTTGAGATATAAGACATTTTTTGAAAATTTTCGTTATGTACTTTAAAAAAAGAAATAAAATCGATATCTCGAGAACTATTGGGCAAATGATTACTCAATTTTTTTTGTTGTATTTGACCCATGAAATCCGCCAGTTTCTTTATGACTTTTATCGCAGTCACCCTGTATGTACAGGGTGTATCTATTTCAGTTTTATTTCGAGTAAAAAAGTTCGTACAAGCCTATATATTCAGAAAAATTATAATAATATGATCGAGTAATGAATTTTAGCTTCAAATTCAAATTTATTGACGTGACTCCCCAAAAAAAAACTCTGAAGAAACGTGGAAACATTTTTTTTTTTTTGAAAAGAGAGGAAAAAAAAGGGTAGGGGTGAAGCAGATTGCTCCAACTGCTCCACGGTAGTTACGCCACTGCTGGTTACCGGCTTCTAGATTTTGAATTGATTTTTTATGCTGACATAATCTTTTTTTTTTTTATTTATTTATTTTTTTTTTTAGTCCCGTTCGACAGCTCAATCTTATACAGGGTTCACACTTAAAATTTGATTTTGATTTCCCTGACATTCCATGACTTTCCCTGACTATGTTGATAAATTTTCCCTGACAAATGAAAAAAAAGAAAAAGAACAATCTCGTAAATTAAACGGAAATATTTATTCACACCATTTGTTCATACTTGCGTGCCACTTAAAGTAATTTAAACCCTTAATAAACATTAAAAAGTCACCACAGTTTAATCTTGTTAATTAAAGTNATTTAATTGACAAATTTGGTTTCCCTGACTTTTGGCTTATTTTACCTAAATTTTGGTTATTTTCCCTGATTTTAGGGTTATTTCAAAAAGTTTCCCTGACTTTCCCTGACCTACATTTTTTTCCCTGACATTCCCTGACTTTCCCTGATTTTCCAGGTCAGTGTGAACCCTGTTATATAGAGTAATCATTATTCTATTTGTTAAAATTTAGAACAATTTTTTTATCCTCTTCAGGGCGTTTTAGGGGTAAAATCATGTTTAACTGAAGTGCTTACCTATTCCACATCTTGATCTGAGTGGTTCCAACTGAAGCAATGGCAAGACCATCGGAACTGAAAGCAACTGCCCTCACTTCACCCTGATGTCCACCTTGAGAGATGTTCCTCAACTCTTCTGGTTCGTTTTTTTCAGTAATGTCCTTAGCCATTGACACCGAGTACAACTCAAGTTTGTTGTTGTTCAGGGACACTGCCACCTGCACAAATGAAATTATAATTCGACAAACAATTTTTAGATCACTGATTATGTTAGGATTGGGATAGCTAGTAGTGGAACAGCGAAGATGATCCACTTGATTGAACTAAGTAATAAGATCTATTTGGGCCCTGTTGATAAAACCCCTATAGAGTTCATACACGTATATATCACCAAAGCAAAAGTAGTGTGATTATGTAAGTCAAAGAGCCTAGGTGTGGGATTGAAGCTGTGACTTCAAACTGGATTCACAGATGACCGATGTTCAATCGATCAGAAGTGACCAAAAGCTTTAGGACCACAACAACTTTGAATCCCCATGTTATGATTGCAGTTGAGCTTTCTATCTGGGCTGAATATGCTAAACATTAAGCCAACAGCATGAAATAAAGAATACAACACCATATAGTTGTATGTTTTCATAATGTGGGACTTTTACCTCTCATGGAGAGATAAAAATTCCTTAAACTCAGATTTATCTAGTCTTATTTCCAACCTTCATAATACCATGAATTGCAAATGGTAAAGATTCGTTTTTTCTTTCAATGGCTTAATAAATACACACACACACAAAAAAAAAAATATATATATATTTAATTTAAACAAAAAAGGGAAAACAAAAAAGGGAGCTGGCAGGGTATGGGAATCTTTTTCCACTCTTGAAATAGATGGCAAACACTCACCCTAAGCTCTCCTTTTCCTTGCAAGACGGAAACAGATTTAACTTTAGCAGAACACTTGATAGCAGGAAGCCTGGCAACCTTATCTTTTAAACTCTGTTCTGTCTTCACTGTGTCTTCACCAAGCCTAAATAACACAAGAAAACATATTTAAAGCAAAGGTAAATTGAGTCATTTAATTCTGAGATGTTTCGTTCCCACACAAGATTAGCCTGTTTTAATTAATTAGTAATGTTTTTAGTGAGGCAGAAAGTAAAATGCAGGTCTTTCTCAATGAGAGAGCGTCAACATTTATTTTGCAAAAAATTTATGTTTTAAGATGTGTGTTTAATGGTAATTGTATTTTTTATATACATGTATATTTACTGTTACCATGTTTTAGTTTTAGTAAATTTGTCAATTTACTTTTTGAATTGAAATTTAAAACTACTGTACACAGCCCTATTTTTTTTTATTTATTTTTTTTAATTATTTTTTATTTATTTATTTTTAAATTAATTATTTATTTACTAAGATTAGTGTGCAATACATGTTTATGTTCAGCTGTAACTGCAGACTTAGCAATCCTACAAAACTTTGGAGGAAGACTTCTTAAGAGGGACTAGACCTTTTATTTATCAAGATGAAGTCTAAGGCATTTTATCAGCCTGATCATTGCCAGAGCTAGAACCAAGCTAAGTTAACATGCTTGAGTTGCATTTGACACAAGTGGTGTCTGTCCAGCTAGAGGACAACTATCATGGATAATTAGCAATAATGGATACTGGCAAGTATCCATTGTGGATCTGTCTCTCCTCTAGCTGGATAATATACCTCCACAACCAGGAAAAGGGTACTTAGCTAATAATCATGGATACTTTCAAGAATTTTGAGATTCCTTCTGAATGGTCCCTTGGTTAACAGTTACCTTTTTCTCTTTACATTTGACTGTTTTGTCCAAGAAGCAAAAGTTGTTAACTACTTTCAATAAAAAGTAATAATCTATGTTAAAGGTTATATTAATGGTTTATTAACTTAGCAGCTTTCTTCCTTTCCTTGGTTATTCTCCTTTTCCACTTGGTTTTAGCATCAGCTTCATTAAGAAAGCTGAACAATTCCACTGTAGAATCAGTTCCATGGACACAGAGAACTCTTGTGGAGTTGTCTACAGCAGCAGAGAGAGTGCGACCTCTACCAGACCGTAGAATAGAGCCAACCTTTTCAACCACAATGTCCCCCTGAACAAACATATTTTATCATTAATAATATTTTTTTAAGTTAAATACTATTTGTTTTAAATGTCAGTTTGGAAAATAGACCAAAAACGGAACTTTTCGGAGTCCCTTATATTTTTCTCTTTTTGGTAAGCCTTTATTATTTTCAGTTAATAACTTACTTTAACCAATCTAGAGTAGCATATTTACTAACTAGTGAGGCGTTTTTAACAATAAATAAGGGTAATAAACTTTTTTTTTCTTTTTAATGAGTGTAACAAGGAGTTAGTGTACTCCACAGACTGATTTTTTTTACATTATTTGATTTTTTTTTTTTTACATTTTCAGAAAAATGGATTCCATTTGAGCTGCCAACATGCCAATAAAAGAGTTAAACAAATCTACAGGAAAAAGAAAAATGTTATTTTAAAAAATAAAGATATAAAACTGAACTATATGTAAAAGGCAAGATATATTTCCCATAGCTCATAATCCTTATTCCAAAAGTATAAAATATATAATAAAATAATAATAAAAATTATTAAGATTACCAAAACAGGATTAGAAGGATCCACAAGATGCTGGTTTTCAGTGCTAGGGAGTATTGCCCAAACTCTTAACTCAGAATCTCCACTTCCTACGACAATGAACTCATCTTCGCCAATAATTGATAATGTCCAGATCTAGACAAAAATAAATAAAAAGTGTTTGAAAAATTAATAAAAGCATTGAATACAAGAACAGCTTCATATATCTAACAAATGTTTACTAGAAAATTTTTTTCAAGGTATGCAAAAGATGTTTCTTTTGAGGGTAAGAGTATTTTGGCTAAAATTAAAAAAGGCTCTGAGTCAGCTGCTAGAGCTCTTATGACTCACATCAGGCACTATTTCCTGATTAGTATGATTGGTAGACGATTTACTTCTTGAAGATCCATTTCTAACCATTATAACACTTAGAAGAAACTCATAATGACTCCATAACGTGATATTCCAATAAGGGGATGAAATATCAACTTTTAAATTTATAAAATTTTTAAATGTCTCACCTAACTGAAGTTCAAACTAAATTTATTAGTGTTTGACCTTAATTTCAGGACAGTAGCAAGAACACTAACCACTTAGTTAAGCTGATTAATGTAGATTAATTCTATTAATAAAATAAAATAACAGAAAGTTATCTCCTCTGCAAGAGAAAAATCAGATTACCTCGGTGACATATGCGGCTATAGTGTGGAAGCAGTGAGATGTGCTCAGGTCCCAGAGCTTAATGTAGGTGTCAGTACTAGAGGAAACAATGATGTTGTATTTCCTCAGGAAACTTAAGCCGGTTATAGCACCTCTGTGACCGCTCAGTCTCTCAATACCACACTCCGAGATCATATCCCATGTTACAATTTCAGTATCCTGAAAAACAAAATTCAGAATAAATAAAATTTAACAAGAAGATGTTAATTTAGTTTTATTATTTAATTATTCCGTTTGAAGTTTGTTGGTGTATTAAGTAAAATTAAATCAGAAAAGTATTTCTAGTGAAGAATGAGTCTCATAAAAGCACTATGTCTCAAAAGACGTAATAAGAATCGTAACTTTCAGGTATGACTTTTACCAATTTTTTGAGCATCATCAACAACATAATAATAATGTTGAACAAGTAGAGGTATTAAATAACAATAATTATTACCATTTAAATTAACCAGATTATTATCATAAACCATAAATACAGACTGGTTTTGACTAAAAAAATCATCCTCACTCTACTGATAATTTTTACTAATCATGTTTGGTATATATTAATTACGAGTACGAAGGGTGTGGGGTGGAAAATAGGAATTACCCTCTGGTTGAGGAACGAAGGTGAATGGGATTATTAGGGTAGTGAGTGAGAGGTGGTTGGATTTTCCCCCTTTATTAGTACCTTAGTTAATATGTGACTTTATTACAGTGTCAAACAAATATTTAAACAATTTAACTAACAAAATTTACAATAATAGTATTTACATGTGATTACATAAAATTTGAAGCACAATTCAGATTACTTAACATCACATTACAGATTGAACATTTAATTACAATTTGGTTCAGAGAGTAATAACTAACCTTCGAACCCGAAGCGAGTCTATGACCCATAAGGTCAAAAGAAAGAGCAGTGATGGGTGAACGATGTCCATTCAAAATACACGTGACTTCTTGGGTTTCCAAATTAAACAATCTTATAGAGCCGTCAGCATAGCCTGCAGCAAGATGTATGTTGTCTGGGCTGGTTGCAATGTGAGTCACTTGAGTGAAGCTATCTGCTTTCAGTACCATAGTCTAAAAATATGCATTAAATCAAAATTATATATATAGTTTTAAAATGAACTCAAAATATTATAAATATCTGGCAAAATTATTTTTGTAAAATGAACAAAAATTCTTAGTGGATATAAAATTGAGACTTTAATTTCCCTTTCACCAATGGAAGCATTTACAGGGGAGTAGTGTATCGTGCTGTTAACTTGAAGCAACATGACGTAGATTTCACTAGGAAAACAAGCTAGTTATTACATCAAATTGTTTAAATCTAAGAAACATCAAATATTTCTTCGGAAATTCTTCTCATTTATAAAATATTGTTACAGTGCTCTAGGTGATTTTCATGATCCTGAGTACAAGATTAGATAGTTAATGGTCGTTTATCATTTGATTGGTGATCATCTTTGATTTGGAGAATCATTTAAGTAACTAACCTATCAAGTGGTAAACCTAGTGTATCAAGTGGCTAACCTAATTCAATTATTGGTCAACAAACTAAATTTGTACTCAGGATCTTGAAAATCAGCTGGTCCACCAGTCATTTTTAACAGATTATGTGCAAGCTATGCCCTATGCATCTATGCTATGCCTCTTTGCCAAGCACATAATCTTGGACATCAAACATTTAACTCATAAACAAAATTCTATCTTGATGCCATTAAGTCAAATTTACCCACGCTATCTCCTGGTCCTCGACTATAGGATAAGCAGAAGAATTAAAGATAATGAATATAACTAGTAGTTCATAAAGGAAAGGCTGTACATTTTAAGAAACTAAGACTTAATTAAGAAGGACACTTGCACATATTTCGGAATATGAATATAGTGCCCATGCCTAACTGCCACTTTGAATAGGTTGCTATCCTATTTCAGGTTTGAGAACCATCACAATTGTAATAATCAATTAAAACCTAAAATAGAGATGAAGTGAAACCTAACCAAAACATTGAGTTTTAAAAACGCTGTCTATTGAACTTTCAACTAAACTGACATCATAATCCAACAACTAAGATTGTATAATTCTTAAGAAAGCTGTAAATAGGCCTGATTACATACTGTTCCTATACAGATTTGGGTGTGAACAAATAAATAAAAGCCGGGAAAACAGCATACTATGTAGGTGATCGCATCAAGTTTTCTCTTAACAACAGTATTAAGGCATATTTGTAGATTAAATTACCTTTTCACCAAGTCTTAAATCCCAAATAATGACATCTTCACAGGCCCCTGTAGCCAAATGTCTTCCTCCTTTCTTGTCAAGAACGATGAAACACACATTGCATCTAACGCTGGAAATAATATTGAAATTATCCGCATGGACATATCTTAAATACTCTTTTGTCAACCCCATTTTATATCCAAGTAAAAAAATAACAATATTAATCAACAATCATTTTAGTTCAAACGGAAATGAATTAATATTTAACTTTAAAATCGTTCAGAATAACTTCACTTCAAGCAAAAGCAACCCAAAACCAAAACCAAAACACACACCAAACTCACGTGTTGCGTATTTTTAAATAACACAACCCGACTGGACAACTGATGACAGGAGTGATGGACTTTCGAAAATTGCGGTAAAGTCAAGAAGTAGGTTTCAAAATTTCACTTTAGGTTACCGTAAGGTTAAGTACGTCACGAATAATCAAAAAATAATAAAAAGAAGTAATGTACAAAATGTAGTGACCGTCCTTTTATGTAAATAAATAATATTATGTATTCTGGTGTTTCAAAAAGTATTCGTAGTTTATTTCTCAGCTAATTCGCACTCTTCTTTTTTTGGTGAGTTACAAAACAGTTGTGATAATATTGCAATTGCTGTCCTTTTTATCAATTTATTTTAGAATCATTCTAGTTTATTTTAGTCGATTATTTCTCTCTAATATTTATCGGTGGTATCTATAATTATCCAGTAAGAGTTATTATTAAGTTTTATCAACATCATTAATAAAACTTATATAGAATAATCAAAGCGACCTGTTAAGATTTTTGTCTGACTTAAAAGAACATCTTGGGAGTTTTTTCTCATCTTTATTCTTTATTAAACTTTTCCCCTGAGGTAATTCTCAGTTTGACGTTATTTTATCTCTCTATTCTATTTCTTAAAAAATTAAATGAATCTATTTCCATGTTTTTCATATTTTAACATCTGGGAATTTTCATCCAGGTTTTTATCAATCAAAGATCTTAATTGTTAATTCAGATATTTAAATAATATTTAATCTACAATGAATTGTGCTCTGATTTACTACTTTTTTGTGTGGCAGTAATTAATTTGTGACTGTCCGCACCGGCGACGAAATGAAACAAATTTTACTATAATTTATATTCTAGAAGTCAATACAGTTGATTGTAAAATGATTGTTGAGTTGGTAATTTATGGTATTTGAGGGGAAAACCAGGGAGCCTATTATAGTTTCTTTTTACCCTCTTTATGGTTGGTTCCTATCTATTGTGTTTTAATATCTGTGAAATATTTCTATTCACAAGGGTGTGCACCATAACTTTATGCACACTTTTACTTCCTTTCTTTTTATAAAGATATTGTAATTTAACGTTAATTTGTTGTTTTGGCTGATATTTTGTTGAAGTGTATTCCATTCTGAATGTGCAAGGTTTTACATTTTTACTTAATGAATTGGATTATGAATAGTCTTTGTCTTAGTATTGCTAATTCAGATTATTGGCTTTAAACATTAGCCTTATTAGGCATTGTTGAATAAAAATGTAAAAGCAAGTTAAGAAAAAAATGTACATAAATATATTTACTTTTTAAAGTTAAATTCAATACGAGGATTATTTCTAATGTATATTGAGAGATAACATACTTAGGTAAGTAAGATTATTTACAAATTTTGGATGCTTTCACTTTTCAACTCAAATATGAAAAAGATGGTATGATATTATTTCAATTTGACTCTTATTTAAGTCTCCTTTACTCTTGAATATAATGGGGGAAGTAGCTAACTTTCTAGTTACAAATGTAGCTACTATTAAATTGTGAAATTTTGAGGCCAAACTAGTAGAACCAAAAGTAAGCCAGGCCTGACTCCTCTTTGTTGCACCCAATCAATATAATTTGGGACTCTTTCATTACTAAACTCTATTTTTAGTATGTAAGGTAAATATGTTATATATGACACCCTCTCTCTTCTAGCTTTTATATCTTTAAATTTGTTTAACTTTAAGTTTGAGAGGATGAAACATTAATTATAAACTCAATTAATTTGAGTTTGGAGGTAACATTAAGTTCATTTAAAACCATTGAGCATTATAATTTTGATTAAACTCTAGTTTGTTTGATTTAGGAGATTAAGTAAAGTTTATTTGAAATAATTTTATATTCAATTTTAATTTACTCAATTTAGATGTTAATTATTCCTAATAGTTTCAGCGATTTAAAATTGAAGTTTAATAGGAAATATTTCAGTTTTAAACTTCAGAATGTACTCTACGGCCATGTTACAATTAGAATTAACTTTTGACAGCTTAGGTTGGCCAACTTATGTGAAGGAATAAATAAAGCCCCTAAACCTACTTCTAGGGCCCCACGTCCTCTGTTAGTGACACTTTTATATGCCCAGTTGGCTCGACCTTCTAGATGTCGAAATCCCAAGCTCTTATTTGCTCCCCACCCAAGTTTTAAACTTTCTCACGCTGTCAAAAGTTAATTAAAAACCTTCTATACTTTGAGTTTAATTAGAAGAAGTAGTAGGGGAGATCTAATATGTTTAAGTGATTCACAGTATCTATTAATAGTTATTTTGTGAAAAATATCTTATGCATATGGATCCTCTTGTTTTTTGGTTTTTTGTAAATATTTTGTTCCTGTTTTTCAAAATTTAATGCACAACTGTAAACTATTACTTTATTTTTTAAAAAGTTATTGTAAAAAAAGTTATTGTTAGTAAGTTATTGTATATTTTAATAAGTTATTGTATATTTTAGTAAGTTATTGTTAGTAAGTTATTGTTGTAAACTATTACTTTATTTTTTTTAAAGTTTTATTGTAATGTTTAATGCATATAGAATTAGAACCCAAGTGGATTTTATTTGTTACTTCTGCAAATAGTTAGGTCTTTTAGTTTAGATTCTCTCTTTCCTAGCTTTTATATCTTTAACATTGTTTATCTTTAAGAGACTTGAGTTGTATTCTATAATAGCCTTCAAATGTCCCAGACCAAGTGCAATTATCCTCCATGATTAATTTTCATTTCAGCTAATTGACTAAATATTTAGTCATTAGCACATCTTGCTTTGTTAAAACGGCTTTGCGAGACTATAATTACTGTAACAGCTGATTAAATAGGTAAGTATTTAATGAAGCGAAAAGCTTAATTATTATTACTTCTATAGAAGCATAGTATAATAGATTTTTTTAAGCAATAGGACAATATTTATTTACAAAATAAAAATAATATAATTTAATTCCTTTCACTTTCATTAGATAATAGACAGGCATTTTCAATTTGAGTGATCAATGTCCAATCTCTTAACTTCATTCCTGAATTTTTTTTAGCTTCATTATTTACTTTCCCCTTTTGTGTATTTCTTGGGTGGCCATGCTTAAGTTTTCCTTACAGCGTTCCAATCAAGAATCATTCTCTTGCCAGCTCCTGGTGGCTTCCAAAGAGTTTGACCAATCCATCTTCACTTCCTTTTCTTATATCTCAATGTATATTGGTCAAATGTTAAATCATTATTAAATTTAGCCACATAAAACACTAAGAACTAAACAAATAGCAAATTCTGGAACAAAGTCTTGACGAATTGGTTTTTCTTGCTTTTGGTCTACTTTAACTGCTGTGGCTATTAGTGGTATAATTTAAACTGTTATTAAAAATGTTTTACTTATGGTTTTATTTCAATATAACATTTAAAGGTTTGGTCAAGTTATAATGTATTGGACCACATTTTTTTTTCTCTAAAGTTTTTAAATCTTTGTTTAAGATATGAGAGATATCTTAATACCACATATCTCCCTTATCTGAAAGTATTAAAATAATTACACAAGGAGTTCTAGTGGTAACTCTCAAAATGAGTGACTAGAGTGCAATGTGGAGTTAAACATATACATTTCATTTTCTGGTTGTTCTATTAACAAGTGCTTATCTCATTCATGTATATCTATAAATGTGTTTAATTAACTTATTAAATTATTTTTCTGCTCTGCTGCTTCTAATTTAGTAAACATATTTTTTATTATGATTTAATATCAGATAGTTTGCCTTTTTATTTATTTTTTTATTAAATTATTTTTCTCCTCTGCTGCATCTAATTCAGTAAAAATAATTTTAATTATGATTTATTACATAGTTTGCTTCTTTTCTTTTAAGTTTTATAAAACAAAGGCTTTTTTCAAAAATGGTACAGTTAAATAGTTTTGTAAAAAAACAAGAAAAAAGAACCTGTTAGACATTATTCATTTATGATGTCTCCTCCTGTAGGTACTCCTTACACAGTGCCTTTTATTTTTTCCACCCATACTTCCTACCTACTTTATTTGGGGGCCTAAAATCTAGTCCTACTCTCCTATCTTTCAGTCTCCATCTCACTGGAATTACATCTTGACTGACTCCAGTACTTTTAACCTTCGAGCGGGCTCGCGGGCCACATCCTACCATTACACCACCTTTTTAAAAAATCATGCCCCCTGTAATTTTACAGTATTCCAGCTTATCAGCTCTTCTAGGTATTCTCCAATTACTATTTCCTAGGTTTAATAAAACCATTGGTATACCCAGAATCTGAGCAGGTCGCCCTCACTTTGGTTTGAAAATCGACAAGCTCTATAGTACACACGTCAGTACAGTGTAAATATTAGAGTTTTTTTTTTGTTTACTGTATTCTTATGCAAAAGAATTTGATTATTTTAAGAGTTACGTTTTCCAATTACATATACATATTTAATACAATACCGGAATAGAAGAAAAAGTGTTAAAGGCTGCGTTTTTATTTTTTTATGGCAATCCTGAAAAAAATTTTACTTTCGTGTATAAGTGTTACTTATTTTTTTAAAAAACATGTTCAATATATTTTTTTTAATTCTAAATTAATGTTTTATTATTTAATTATAATTACCTATTGAGGAAACTAATTTCCACAAAAACAAGGACCTACAAGCTTTAAATATGGAAGGAAACTAAAGTGGTGTAAATACCGCCGCGCGCCCGCTGCTGCTAACCAATATGGAGCGCCCGCCTGAAGGTTAAAAAACTTGCAGCTCCTTTTTACAACCAAATAGCCTGACTGAGCTGATTGGAAAATTTACAGAGTGAAGCACATTCATAAATTATATTAAATACAATGTATTCATTTTTTTTTTTTAATCAATAATTCCGAAATATGATTCACTATTATAATATTTAGGTTTTATCTTTTGCTTTGGTAACAGTGACTGTCACAAGCCAAGAATAATAACTTAATATTAGACAGCTGTACAGTATTCTACTTAGAATTATTAAATTACGTATCTTTACAATATCTAAATATGTTCTTTTTTCTTATTAAGTTTCAAACCTCTACACTTTGTAACAGATATTTTGTGCCCTGTGATTTTGAGTGAAAGTTAACAAAATAAAACTAGACAAATACTGCATTAAATCTAGTGATGCCCATTTTTCCTTGGGCTGTAATCAGATTAAGAACTCTATTTTCTAAAAGGTGATATATCTGTATTATTATACAATGAAATACCTTTGAGGGAGGAGAGGGGACTCTCAATTACAAAACCAAATTAAGGAATAATAGATTCAAATTACTTTTAAAAGAAACCTTGAGTTATAATGTTGATTGATAATGAATTTGTCATTGTATGTTTAAGGTACTTAGAGAAGATTACTTGGTGCCAGCAAGATGAATGCCTCACTGCTAAAGAGCATGATACCAGTAGCTGTGGGAGCTGGTGTGATGATAGGTGCTGCTGGTGTTTTCCTATATGACCAATTCTTCAGGGAAAAGAGGAGAATTTTACTTCAAAAAGAAGTGGCCAACTTAGACTTCTGTATAACTGAACTCAAACGAGAGCTTGAATCTTTAAAGTATGTTCCTTATTTTTCTAAACAATATAAAAAGTATTATAAATTCTAATCTAATTAATATGTAATATGATGTGCAGAAAGGATCTTATTGTTATTAGTTCCTTTTATTATTTTTTATTTTTAAAATTCCTTAGTAATTAATAAAGTCAAGGTACAAAATTGATCAGTTTCAAAATTCAAATTATATAGTGATTAAACATGTTTCATTTTGAATATACCATATTATGCTTGATTGAAATACTTACTCGATTATGTCCTGTCAATTACTTAGGTGGAACATGGAGTAAAGAATCTTGTAGTAGCAATTAAAATATAAATGTATTTATATAATTCTGTAATTACTCGATTATGTCCTGTCAATTACTTAGGTGGAACATGGAGTAAAGAATCTTGTAGTAGCAATTAAAATATAAATNCTTATGACATCTTTGACAACCTATTTGTCAATATACATCAGTATCTCCCCCCCTATAACTAGTCCCCCGTATCTGTTCCGCATGTCTTCTCCATTCTGCATTTCCTTCTTATCCAATGATATTGATTGCCACTCTGCCACTGCATAATTTCTCGCTTGCACACCTTGTCCAATTCCTTCAGTTTCTTCCATTGTTTTATTTTTGCTCTTTTCCAATTTTCTCCCCGCCTAAACACTTTATGTCGGCCCAATCTAAGTCTATCTCTTTAAACCAATCTCTTCCTAGGATGGTGTTCACGTTCCCTATAATGTATAATTTTCCTAAAAACTTCAATACCCTTAAAAGTAATTTCTACCAGAACCGCTCCGATTGGTTTTATCCTTTACCCAGTATACGTTTGCAATTCCACTGACGTTTTCTTTATTTTGCGTTTTAAGTTTAATTTCTTGTATTCTTGCAGTGAGATTGTGCTAAGCGCTGCGCCCGTGTCTAATTCCATTTTTGTTTGCCTACCTTCAATGTTTACCTATAACCTAAATTTATCCGAAGTGTTACTCGTGATACGATTTATTTCATAAAGATTTTCGTCACTATCTTCTCCTTCATTTTGATGAACTGTTGCTGCCCCTTTCATATTTTTCCGACAACAAGCGATCTCAATATGACCTTTTCTACCTCAAAAATTGCAGATGCTTTTATGGTGTTGGCATTCGTTTGCTCTATGAAATCTACTTGTACATCTAAAGCATTTTCCTTTTAACTTATCAAATTGTTCCTGTAATGCATTTTGACCTTGGTGTCGTTTCTTCCGTTGTGCCTTGATTGTTTGTCGTTCTGTACTCTCTCCCCGTTTTTTAATTTCTTATTTGAAATGTACTTATGTTTGCTGTTCGCCTCGTGCCAATTTCATCATTTTCTTTCTTAGCTAACTCCATCGCATTTGCTGTTTTTATAAGATTTGCAAACGACATATTCTCTTTTTCTAATAACAGTTTTCCCCTTATCTCTGTATCTCGTATGCCCCTTATAAACTGCATTTTTAACAATAGTTCTGCCACTGATTTTTTACATTCACATTTAAATTGACAATAGGACGTGAGTTTTCTCAGTTCTGCCGCATATTCAATTACAGGCTCCTCTAAGTTCTGCAATCTGGAAATAAATTTGTGTTGCAATACACTTGGTGAGGTTCAAGGTACTATTTTAATAGTTCAATTATTTCCTCGTATGACTTTTCTTTCGGATCTTTTGGTGCACAACTGTCATATAGTTTTTGGTGGATTCTCGGTGTGAGTGCATGCAATAATGTTAAAGCCTTGGTTTTAGGGTCCAAATTATTTTTTAATTGTATAAATACTTCTAACCTGTTTATGAAATTTGTTAGGGTTTCGTCTTCCTGAATAGGTAGAAAAGCAATGTTTGCTGTTGGTGTCGCTTGGTTACCCCTGTGATTGTCCTCTTTATCAGTTATCTCTGCCTCGTGAGTTGTAAGCTTATCTTGTTGTTCTTTTGCACTATAATATATATTTTCAATTTCCTGTCGTATATGTTGCTCATTTAGCGGTACTTGATCTTCATCAAACAAGGCTTCAATATTATCTTGTAGATCTAAAAATTTATTCCATAGTAGGTCTAAATTATCACCTCTTATTTTAATTTCTCCTAATTGTGGGTCGACAGTTTGCTCCAAATAATTTTTTATTCTCGTCATTTGTCCTTTTATACTTGATCGTATTTTTTTGAAATTCTTGTAAATATTTTCAACCTCCTGTTGGTCATTGATACGTGGGTTCTCTTCGTCACTCGTCGCCATTAAAGAATCTTGTAGTAGCAATTAAAGTATAAATGTATTTATTTATTTATTGCTTTATTAGGGTTAAATGTATTTATATAATTCTGTAATAAAATGAATATGAAAATTATGACATGTTTGTCAACCTACTTGTCAATATACATCATGGAGCTGCAACAAGATTCCTCTATGACTCCCTATTTCAAGCAACCTTCTTATGTCCTGCAAACCCCTCATATCCTTCGCCTATGGTCCTTTTTCAGGTTTCCCTGGGCTGCCCAGGTCTTAAGACCAATCACAATATTCTTATGTATGAACTTGGTTGTTTACAGACGTTTGCAAAAAGCAGCGAGAAAGAAAAAGACAGGGCCTCCGACAGTTGTGTCAGAACCTGAAACGGAAGTTTTCTCAGTTTACGATGAAGAACAGGAAGAAGAGTTCTATGATTTCTCTGAGTCTGAAGATGAAGGGTAAGCTCCGTTTCATTAATTATAACTCTATTATCATTTGTAATAAATCAATGTAGTTTCCAAATTTGTTTATTTGGCGAAAAGTAAGCTTTTTTGTCTGATGGTTGACCACATCATTTCATTTCGCTAAAAATTGGCATCCATCATTCATCTAAGAATTTCACTACATTGCTCTTATCAGAGACATATTACTATATTTAATACAAGCTATTAGACAGTTAAACTTAAAATTAGTAGGTATATTATTTGATTTATAGTTAAAATAATTAACCATTATCATCCACTTCACTGGCACTGAATATATGACATATTGATGACAAAAAATGTGCGATACATCCAGCCTGCAATAATATGTCATTTGTTGGCTTAGCATTACTCTTCTTTGTAGAAGTGAGAAGGGTCAATAATATACCACTTTTTTTTATTAAAAATGAAAATTACATTTAGTTAAAATTAATAAATAAAATAAAATTGATTTTTTGTTCATATTACAAACTTTATTTTCCCGGTTGTTTAGACAAGATATGATATCATTCTGTTGGCACCACTGTATTACAAATATATTGATAATCTAAGGAACAAGACACCTTAACATGTAGAAAGACACAAACAAATGCCTTTATTCAAAGGAAACTTTTAATTGGAGGAACATCTACTGATTTTTCCAATTAAAAATGAAAGTTTTACAGCTCTTAATATTGGTACTAACTTAATACGCTCACCTTTTCTTGCAAATGTATTGTGTGTACAATATGTAATCTCAAGGTATTCTTAATAATTATATTTGACCATTCATGCATATCTACTCATATAAATTGTAAATATGCTTTAGACAGTTAGAACATGTTCTGTAATTTTGCTTCTTGCTACTCCTTCAAATGCATCTAAATTTAATCAAATGTTAAGGTAAGATGTACAATAAATATATTTAATTTTTTTTTAGTAAAAGAGCAAATAAAAATTCCATTAAGTTATGTGTTTGCTAAAAATTTAAAATGTTTGATTTCCTTTCGCTATCTAAGTGTAATTGCTTGTTGATTAGCACAATATCATGTAGTTTAGATTTGTTGCATCACTTGCTGGTTTTGTTTGTTAAGTATTTCCGTTGTTTAGCCTAGCGAATTAACATTTCAGTTTAAGTTTGGCAGATGCTAAGAGAGAAGCCTTGGGGTCCAAATACGACGATTTAGACGCTTTACTGGAAGGCAATGGTCTTGATCTCACCTCTGCTTACGGAATCCTCCTTGATATGCTAGACAAGGTGGGTAAAAGTTTTTATTTATTTATTTTTATTTAGCATTAATAAATTATGAACTCTTTCATTTGGCAGTAGCTTGTTCAAATAGCTTGAATTTGGTACGTATGAAGGTAGGAAATATATTTACTGTAGACTATTTTTAGTATGAGAAATTATTTTAAGGTATTTATTTTGATAAATGGTATGATTTCTGCTGCATATAATGTTTTGTTGGCATTATTTACCTTTCTAACAGGATCTGTCAGAGTCGATCTATTAAGACTAGGTTATTTTGTAAATTCCTTGTATTCAAAAAATCTTTAACTTTGTAATTTTTTTATTTATGATTATTTTTGGGTCCCATTTCCACTGGGAGCTTGATAATAAATTATTCTTTTATTGTAATGAATTTTAGTAATAACATGAAAACTGTGTGAAACCCAGAATAATGTAATAAATAGCTTGGTTTTCCAGTGAAATCCGTGACACGAAGGGGTTGAAGTCAATTTTTTTCGCTTCCACTACTGGAAGCATTTTCAAGGGTGTGGTGTATTGTTATGTCTTCTTGAAGGAGCATCAGTATGTCTTGCACCACACCCGTGAAGATTCTTCCAGAAGTGGAAGCGAAACGTCGGACTTCAAAACCAAGCTGTTTATTACGAATGTGCCTGCAGAAACCTATGCACAAAGTTCACAGACTAATGGTGTGTTTATAGATGTACTCTTTGAGATCTATAAGTTCATACATAAATTCTGTAAATTTCAGAGACCTGTGAATATTTATATATATTTCTCTTTTTGTTATTACCATTATACTTTTATTAATTTGTTATTTATTTACTTCTTTTTATTGGTTTTCAGACACCAAATGATCCTGACATTTTATGGAGGTTGGCAAAAGTATGCCACGCAATATCAGGCAATGTTAACATTGAAACTGACATTCCCAAGAGACAAGACTTTTTAAACAAAGGTAATTAAAAATACATATTATTATTTGATAACTCTATTAGTGTCTTGTTTATTAGGTTTACGTCTTAGTAGCATATATTTAGAGAGCAATTGGCTATTGTATCAGTACTGTTAAACACCATCTTAAGTCGTGCAGTTTCCCAGTCTCCTGGTCATGAGATAGCTTGAAACGAGATTTGTGTTTCTCCGTGTGAATAGGGCCTTAAAGTAACTTGCAACGGAGTCTGTTGACAATTATTCTCATCATGAGCAACTAACTCCCTCTTGAGTATGATCTCTGTAATAAATTTGAAACGCCGGGTTTCCTAAAATCTCTAATGAAGTCTTTTTTATTTTTTATCTAGTCAATAAAAACTTTTTGTCTCAAATAGGTATTGCCTTTTAGAAGAAAAAAAGGTTGATTTATAGGTAGTTTATTCCTTTTTTCTCTCTTCCATTATTCTTTTGTTTTTATCTATTCTATTAAACTTTATTTTCCTGGGAGATTTTCCTAACTTTTAAGATCAATATAGTTTGGCAGGTTACTTATAAGTTGTTTTCTTTCTGTGTAAGTTTCAAATTAGCTTTTTTCCATTAAATTTTATTAGTTTCTTGTTTTATTTTAAGCAAACTCCTTATAATCCTCGTTCTACTATAGTCTTATTTACTTTTGGAATCATAGTTAGCCCCCAAAAAAATTATTGTCTGTAACCATTATTTTCTCTTCGTAATGTTCTAAACTATTTTAGCTCTTTGTTAGTTTACTCCCCCTCAGCATAATCTTTAATAGCTTAAACATTTTTGTCATCCTGAGCCCCTCCACTGGATTTTTATTTATTTATTTTCTTCCCAGAAAATGATAGCGAGTGAAGTTAATATAAGGTGCTGGTTAAGAGCAAAAAATTCTAATTAAGATAAACACTTCATCTTATGAATGAAAGAAATAGTTTTTACTCAGCTTTCTGCCTTTATAAAGCCACCATTTGCCAGTGTGAAAGGAACAGAACTGGTGAGTCTTATGTCAAAGACCAATGTAAGACTTATTCACTTTATTTTGGACTTCTTCTGTATCTTCCTCTTGATATTATTATTTTTTTTTTATATATTTTTTTTTAGGTTGAAAATGGGACTCTGGTTTATTTATTTTTTAATCAGAGGAATACAGTGGCTTATTCCTTCCAATTTATGTGAATGCTTATTTTATTTTAATTTTCAGGTGTTTCATATGCTGAGGAGTGTCTGAAGCTTGCGCCAAGGTCTTCAGATGCTCACAAATGGTTTGCTATTTGCATTGGAGCAAGATCACAGAATCTTTCTACCAAGGAAAAAGTCAAAGACGGTATTGAATTTAAAAAGCATGTTGAAAAGGCTCTCGAACTTGACCCGGAGGATGCCACGTTACACCATCTCTTAGGAAGATTCAAATTCGAGGTAAATTCAATTTCTTAAAGATTTAAGTTAGATTAATTTGTAAATTGTTAATGAACTCTTAACATTTTCGGAGAAGTGTTAAAGGTATTGATTCTTGTCATTTATTCTTACTAAAATTCCAATTATGATAAATTTAACATAATATGAAAAAAAGGCCTTGCATTTTTTTTATTGACATATATGGCTCACAGATGTTCCTAACTGAAAATAAACATAAGCAAAATAATTAAATAAACAATTGTAAATGTTGATGAGGTGAAAATCTATGCTTGAGGATGTATTATTACATTTGTCACAGCGAAATAACAACTAAAAGAATAAACTAAGATTCATCAAAATATTGACCCAAGCTTATTCCTAAGTAATGTTTTATTATGAATACATAAAATAACTTGTGCCTTTTCTGCTGAATTTAATTGCCTATTAATTAATTTTTAATCACTGTAACAATTGTAATATGTTTCAATAAATGTTATTTGATCAATAAGGAATCAAGACTAGTTTGAAATAATCATCTTTACTTTACATGTTTACTCTTTAATTAAGTGGGAAAAAGACTACTTACACATATATACAAGCACTCTGTTGCTGCATTTACTTCTGCAAATGTATAAATTATTAATAAATAATGGAAATTGGTACTTGTGGTATGAATATTTATTTAAATTTACTAAATCAATTTGATTGTTTAATTTCAGTTTCCTGAGAAAAACTATTCAAGCTTAACTCTACTACTTAACAGAGTAGGATTTCTTGGTTACTTTTTTGTTACTTGCTTATCCAGTTACCATAAATGCCTTATTAACGTTATATGAAGTGTTGGCCGAGATTCATCAAGTCTAATTTGAGTAAAGGGCGTTAGTAGAGAATCTTGGTGGCTGATTTCTTGGTTAGGAAAATTAAAGTGGACTGCATTTACTGAAATAAAGAGCTTATTAACAAGTGTGGAATAAAACACTTGTTTCAACTTTACAGTATTTGGAATAAATTTACAATCATTTTTTTTTCTTTGGGTATTTTAGTCCCGTTCGACTGCTCATTGGGTCATTACAGGACAGGGGGTAATCCAACCACTTTACTCATCTACTCGATGAGATCATCAGTGTGAAACATGTCTGACTCTTCCGGGATTCGAACTCACGTCGGGGTTTCAGACCTTGGTTTCAGAGCCGAGGATGCTAACCATTTGCCGAGGATGGCCCCATTTTAATAATTTTATTAAAATTATTATTAAAATAGTGTNATTAAATTTAATTTAATGGAAAGTGTATTATATAAATATTAAATGACTGACTTGTTCCTACTTTGACAGCAATAGACTGAACTGATAAACAACCTAAAGTCGGTCCCAAACAAGAGTTACTGTGTTGACAGCGCTGGAAATCGATTGTCTGTGGTTAGGGGGCCTCTTCCCTCAACTAGAGACATTTATCTTTGCCTAGTTGGTCGACCTTTTGTCTTGAGAAAATCTCGAGCTCTTATTGGCTCCCCACCCCATTTGTTCCCCCGCTGTCAATGCACTAACCCTCCTTTGGGACAGATTGTAGAGGGGAAGAGAGAAGGGCTTCCCTCACTCCAGGGTGAGTAGGAGTAGAAGGGTTGTGAGAGAGATGACACAAGAAAGAAGATACTTACCATACCCGACTGTCAAACCAAATAAACACTATTCGCAGACCGTCCATTGGGGTTACCTCGGGGTTTTGTCCTTAGCTTGTTAAGTTGGCTATGAAAGACAGCTCTTAAGCGTTCGGATCATATTGGCTGTAGGAGTTCAGTTGCTAGACATCTGTGTGAGTAGAGTTGTGATACAAACCCTCCATGGCAAGTCTCAAGTACTGTTCCAGATGTTTCTTGAAATCTGCATATGGGCTCTTTTGGGTTAGCTTCAGCTTATAAACAAAATGGAACTAAATAATTAAACATACTAATAATATGAAAATTCTTACTTGGACATTTATAATAAAATTTCAAATAAATATTATTGTTATCAGTATATTGTTTTCTCAATTTCTAATAGAACTAACTTGTTTTGGTTACAGGTGGCAACACTGTCTTGGTTCGAGAGGAAAGTGGCTTCTACACTGTTTGGCGATATTCCCGAGGCTTCATACGAAGAGACAATGGAGTCTTTGTTTAGAGCCGAGGAACTCAGTTCAGATCCGTGGAAAGAGAACAGACTTCTTATAGCCAAGTGTTACCTGAATCTCAATGATATACCAACTGGTATCTCCTGGCTTAACAAGGCTAAAGAAATTGACACTACCTCACCTGAGGTTTGCAATTTATTTGTACTCAACTTGTGTCAAGTTCATAAAATGCTTAGAATTTTCCCAACCACAATTTCTTGAGGAACTGTAGGGCTGTTTATATATAGTCAAACCTGGGTTTTGTATTGTTTATGTTTATGTTTTTATTTATGTCAATATTGGAGATTAGCAGTGGATATTATAATTCTCGCTTAAACTAAAATGTTTCTTGATTCCTTTATAAAATATAAGTTAAGTAATTAACATGGTATCAGGTATTTACGTAATTAAAACTGGCAGATTTTGAAGAACAAGAAGACTCTGTCTGGAAGTATTTCCGTGATTTATTTAATGTTAATAAATTAAATTGTCAGACCAATAAGTTTTATAAGACAATGTCTTTGTCAAATGAGTTAAAACCATTGAACTTCCAAGGCAATTTTAGTAATAATTTCAAGCTTTGAATGCAAAGATTTAAAATTTACCTAATTGCACATGGACTTAATAAGGAATCGGAAGAAAGACAGGAAAATATTATTTTAAATTATGTAGGCGACAAATGCCTTGACTTGATTTTTTATTTATAACTCTTTTAATTTGACAGACGCTGAAAGTAAACAACTCAGCACTGTTATTAGTAAATTCGAGTCACATTTTTCTCCTAAGAAAAATTTAACTGTTTTACGCTATAACTTCTTTTCAAGGAGACAAAAACCTGAGGAATCTTTTGAAGAATATTTTACCGCTATAATTAATCTTGGTTTACAATGTGAATTGGGAGAGTTGCGAGAGGATTTGACAAAGAGTAAAATAATCTCAGGTCTCGATCCCAAGTACTCCGACCTAAAGACCAAGCTTATTGCGGAAGAAGATGATTAATTAAAACTTTCGTACGTGATGAAATATTTAATTAATTTCGAATCATCGAAGCAGGATGTTGCAATAATGGATCAACCCAGTACTAGTAATAGCAATGACGTACTCGCTGTGCGTAGGTCTGGCAAGCCACAGCGAGCACAAGGCATTTCTAATATTTATTCTGATAAAGATAAGCATACAAATTATGATAATAAAATTAAAGATTGTGTTTATTGTACAGGTAACCATAATATCAATCGTTGTCCGGCTTATGGGAAGGCATGTTCGGCTTGCAGGGGTGGAAATCACTTTTCTAGCTCTAAGCTTTGTCTGAAAAGTCCTAACTATATCAATAAAGGCAATTCCAACCATAAATCTAAATATGTCCAATGGATTCTGGATGGTACATTTGGACGAAGAGAGTAGCAAACTATGTACCATAACAACTCCTTGGGGTAGATTCTCTTTCCAGTGGTTACCTTTCGGCGTTGCCTCTGCGGCTGAAGATTTTCATCGTCTCATTGCACAGATGTTTGAAAACGAGGAAGGAACTGCTACCTACCTTGATGATATTTGCATATGGGCTGAAACGATCCAACAGCTGTTTTAACGTCTTACAAGGGTGCTAGACATTGCTAGGGAAAACGGTATTAAATTTAATGTTGATAAATTTCAGATGTTTAAGAACCAGGCTAGCTTTTTAGGTCATTATTTTTCTAAAGATGGCGTCAAACCAGATTCAAATCATATAAAAGCTATAGTGGAAATGGATCCCCCTAACGACCGTAAGGGTCTAGAACGGTTTCTGGGTATGTGTAATTATTTGTCAAGATTCATTCCAGCTTATTCAACTTTGAGTACTCCTTTGAGGGAATTGACTAAGAAAAACATGATTTCAATGGGATGCTAATCAACAAAAAGCTTTCGATGTGCTTAAAGAAAAAATAGTGAATAGTCCTGTGTTACAGTATTTTTATCCAAATGATAAGATAACTTTGTCCGTCGATAGTTCGTCAACTGGATTGGGTGCTGTGATCTTACAGCAAGACAAACCAGTGGCTTTCGCTTCAAGAGCTCTAACTCAAACAGAGACGAGCTATTGTCAGCTTGAAAAAGAGATGTTAGCCATCGTTTTTGGATGTATAAAATTTAGACAATATGTCTATGGGAGAGCTGTAGATGTCAAGACAGATCACCGTCCGCTTGAGACTTTGTTTAAGAGACCTTTAAACAAGGTTCCAGCTCGACTTCAACGTATGAGGCTAGCAGTCCAGGGCTACAATTTACAAGTTCGGTATAAGCCAGGTAAAGAACTTGTAATAGCTGACACTTTGTCGAGAGCTTATATCCCAGGGGATGACGATCCTCAATTAAATATTCTTAGGGATGAAGTCATTTGTCAAGTTAATTTAGTTGTTGATAGCCTTCCTATTTCGAAAAAATTTCTTGAAACAATAAAAACTGAAACTGATAAAGATAAAGACCTACTTGTAGTAAAACGGTATGTTCTCTCTGGCCGGCTACTAAGAGTCTTGTTGATTTAGGGGCCAGACAGTATTGGAGTTTTAGGTCTGTTTTAAGTCTGTATTATGCATGACTTGATTTTCAAAAATGATTGTGTAGTTATTCCGACTAGTCTTAGAAAAGAAGAGATTTCATGAGGGACATGTAGGACTTTTCACAGCTAAGATCAGAGCACATAGTTCCATGTTTTGGCCTCATATTGGAGCGGAGTTAGAAAATTACATCAACAGTTGTGATGCTTGTATCAAGTACCAACCAAGTCAGCAAAAGGAATCATTGCAATGGCACGATGTCCCACAGTTACCCTGGAATAAGTTAGGTGCTGACATTTTTTAATTTAGGTCTAAATATTATCTTGTGGTCATGGATTATTATTCTAAATACATTGAAGTTTCAGAGCTTCCTAGTTTAGATAGTCAGTGTGTTATTCGTAAGTGTAAGGTTATATTTTCAAGGCATGGCATTCNAGCAGGACCTTCTAAGTAAATGGGGAAAAATCGAACCATTTTTGCTTGGTCCCAATTATTGACTTTGGAAGCACGGAGAAATTTTATAATAAACACATCCCAGCCTACATTGCTACCCGTGAAGCGGCCCGGATCACAAAAAGGAATTTTTACTTTTGGTTGACCATCACCCTCAGCCATAGCGGAAGTTTGAGTGCCTATTGACTGACTACAGACAGGAGCCCCAGGTCGCGACTTAGTCTTAACAAGCTTTGAGACACGCTTTCGCACCTGTTATATGTATAACAGGTTTCAGGAGAATAACGTTTAAATTTTTTTAATCGTATTTGAGTGATAGACGGCAGAGGGTTAAGGTCAATGATATTTTGAGCGACTCTAGATATCTTGATGTCGGAGTACCTCAAGGTACAGTTTTAGGTCCGATTCTGTTTCTTATCTTTATTAATGACCTATTACATACGCCACAGATCAGATGGAAATATAAGAGCATTTGTGGATGAATCTTCTATAACTTCCGAAGGTAAAACTTTGAAAGAAGCTTTTACTAAGGCTAATTCTGGGCTAAAATTATTAGCACGTGGTTTATAAATAATAATTTATCGCTGAACTACCTAAAAACGACTTACTTAACTTTTTCTCCACAATAGCAGGACAGCCTGACCCTAACATTTTCTATCTTAGATTACATAAACCTGACTGCTTACAAGACAATCCATTTAGTACAGGGGTACTCACTAAGCGTCCCGCGGGCCGCATGCGGCCCTCAGTACAATATTGTGTGGCCCTTTACAGTACGTAAAACTTGCAATATTTTCACCATTATTATACGTCTCTAGAAAATAAATTAAGTGCCTAAGAAATGACAATAAATAAATTGTTCAAAACTAATCCAGATCATATTTGCTTGAACCTACACAAGTGAATCAACTTTTACTTGAATGAATTTCATTAAGAACAAAAATAGGTACCGTCTAACACATGAAATCAATGAAAATATATAAGAATAGCCGTGTCTAAAGAACCAGCAGACATTTATCATGGCCACCCTAAGGCTCTAGGCGCACACTGGAGACAAAACAGTCTGCAGACAGCCCATGGACAGTCTGCAGTTTTGTTTTTTTCTCCAGTGTGCGCCTAGCCTAAGAAAACATGTTTTTGTTTTTCATAACTATTGATTAAATGACAGATTATTATAGATTTTAAGTAATATTGCATAATGGCTGTTTACTGATCTATTTAATCTACAATTATTAGGAGCACAACTTTTATTATATGTATTACATTTACTATTGTTAAGTTACTATTTCAGTTTTTTTTTTTTTTTTAAATATAAAAA
>KZ652331.1:0-19979 GCA_001010745.2 Gerris buenoi
ATGACGTCACAAATTACAAAAATGAATATTTAGAACGCAGATAAGGTACACAACCCAAGTTGGCTTCAATGTTATCAGTGACCCTCCTTCTATATATAGTATTATTCTAAGCACTTGACACTTCTCTCTGGCAATAAATGTCAAGTGTCAGACAGAAATTGCTTTGAGTGTTTACATCTGAGAGAAATTTCTTGAAATTTATGTCGGAGATATAATGTCTCGACACTTCTCGCAATGCTTAAATTTGCAATAAATGTACGAAGAGGAGTTTGAATTTTCAAATAATCAGTGTTTACATCTGTTGGTATAGAAGTGTCGACACTTATAGTTGAGAGTAGATACATNGAGATGTTTTATTGTATATACATCATTACTATGTTCTTATCCTTACAAATAACATGACAAAGGCTTTGGTTTTAAAGTACTTTTTGTCATAATAATAATATCATTATTAAAGCATAAATGTATAATCAAACGGAAAGAAGTAATCATAAAAAATATTACATAAAAATCTTATCGAAATATATTTGTATGATAACATGATATACTTCTTTTTTTTATTGAATGATATCAGTAGAATTGGAGGGGGTTAACATGGCTGCTGAAAATAACAATGGTATCAGTTAAAGATAATATTTATCAGTTTTCATATTACATTGTGACGTACCTGTTTGCTTTAAAACATCGATAAGATTTAGGGGAGAGAAAATCTATTATTATATATTTTTATTAAGTATTTCTTCCTCAGGTCAATATCGATTAAAAAAAAGAAAATTGGGCAAATTGAGGAATGAAGGGGATTAANAGAAAATCTATTATTATATATTTTTATTAAGTATTTCTTCCTCAGGTCAATATCGATTAAAAAAAAGAAAATTGGGCAAATTGAGGAATGAAGGGGATTAATTTTTAGGCTAATAATAACCTAATCAAATTTATTAGTAATTACATTAAATAAAAATAAAATAGACTCCAATTAGTATGGCACAAAGCTTCCTCGCATCCTATCACGTACTTTATTGTTAAATTGTTTATTGTCTAAAAACTATTAATAGTTTTAGCGATCTTTAACACTTCATAGTGTTGTTGCTGTTGGTATTACAAAAAAATTGTACTTATAAAATAATGTTTGTCTCATTGAATAGATGAAGTTTGATTTTTTTCCCCCGTCCTAAAATTCCAATTTTTATTTGAAGTTCACGTTTGCGTGAGCGTTACGCGTGAACGCTTGGACGGAAAACGTTCTCTAACGAACTCGTCCTCTAAGACCCACCAAGATCACTTGACCTTTATCCGAACCAGTACGATCACGATACGATCACGATCTCAAGTAGTAATGGAAAACATTATCCTCCCCTCCTGGTAACCCTTCGAGCATGAAAACGTCCAGAAGTAACATTAGGAAAATAAATGCCGTTACTACGCACGGCTTTCTCCCTCCCCAATATCAACAGTTGGTCAGTCCCTTTTTGACTATTTCTTTACATAAAAAAGTTTCAACTTTCCTAAAGCCTAAACCGAAAGACAATCTAAAAGTTAAACGTTATCGTTATAGTCATAAATCATTTATAACTCAAAATATGAATATCTCTAACTAATATCTCAATAAGGACGTGTGATGCAAATAATTAAATTTTAATTACAATATGAAGTAATAAGATACAAAGTCCCTCCAAATGTTTGAGACGTCATAAAAAATTTAACTTAAAAAAACAACTATGAAATATCTAATTGGTTATTCATTAAGTGCGTCTTCGAGTTACTGTGCTCAGTAAACAATAATTTAGAACTACAGTTAGTACTTTTATCTTAACCTAACCATAACCTACTATCATCTATCCTATAAAAAGTGACACCTAATGTATTTAAAAAAATAAATAAANTTAGACTAAATAACTATTAGGAGAGAGGGATATTTAGTCCAATGTACTTTGGGATAAAGGAATATCCCACTTCTGGTTTGATGAGGGAACTAACGACTAACAGCTTAAAGAATAACAATCCGTACACCTTCTCTAGATTGTTACTCCTTCCTGTTTTTTATAAGGGGAGTAATAATCTAAAGCAGTGCCTATTTTATAATTTATTATGTAGTTAAGGAATTAAACTTCAATTTTATTTTTTCAAAATATCAAACAAATATATTTCGAGGTACAGTAATTTATAACAATGAAGTCTTTTAGCGTATAAGAGATTAATTGATTTTGGTAAATTCATTCACATAGGTATCCATAATTCTTATTATATGTATATAAATGTATATATATTTCAAATCATATATCACATATATTTATTATATGCATGAATTTATTTACCTCAATCAATCTCAAATCCAAAAATACTTTTTTATTTCATTGACGAATTAATAATAACTCTAATATTTCTTGTTTCATACGGGGCAATTAATAATACATCCGAGTTCTGATTTATTTTATGAATGATTTATCTACAATTATTTCTCTTTAAAAAAAAAAAAAAAAAAAAAAAAAAAAAAAAAAAAAAAAAAAAAAAAAAAAGGATTCATATCGAATAAAGTAATGTAAATTATTACTTATGAAAGAGATAAAAAAAATGTATATTATTAATTTCAGAAGATTTATCTCCTTCTAAAAATGTCTCTGACTTCAGCCAGAGTGTTTAGTGATGTTTATATCATCTCAAACATCATACTTCAAGTCTCATTTCAATTTTAAATTTCGAGTAACATCAATAATGCTCATATTCGACTTAAATTTGGTATTTGAAAATATTTTAAAGACAGTGATTGAAAGCACTGTTGAATAAAACTTAATATTTTTAAAATTCGGATTTAATTTGTTATTTAATCTCCTTAGCATTCTTTTAAAGTCTCATCCAGACTGCCGAACCGACAAGAGGAAATGAGCAAAGCAATGGTATCTGCGCATGCCCAGTCTAAGATGCACAGGTGTATTTTGAACTGGGCATGCGCAGAGAGCAATTCTTTGCATAGTTTCTTCTTATCAGTTCGGCAGACTGGACGTGGCATAAATAGTTTGTGTTCTTTAAAAGAAATCTTAAAATTAATCGATTTAGACTAATAATGAAGGGGAACATCTGATGCAATATGAGTTAATTTTTTAATTTTTAAAGCTAAATTTAAGACGACTTGAATTATCTAAAAGTCCCAATATCAAAATGGAACATACATGACAGGATCAATTATTGTTAAACGTAGGGAAAAATATCTAACTGATTTTTTTCAGAGGGGAAAAGTCAATGAAGGTAGAAATGCCTCGAGGGGGGGGGGAGAGGTCAGAGTGCTGGCATAAAAGGCATAATTGATCAAGATAAACTTAGAGTTGGGACCCTAATTGGCATCAGAGGATGGAGAGGGAATGGAATATGGAAAAGGCTTTATCCCACAAACTCTTTGTGAATTGTTAATAAAGCTTTAGGTACGTGGCAAGGGTAATTTTCTGACAAGGGTAATCCTGGATCTGTGTCTCTTTTCATAACAAATCATTAGACAAGTAACATTTTACTTTCAACAATATTGAATTACTTATTATTTATTTATTGTTATCAGTTAAAATACTCGTTTGTTATCTAAAATTTTATATTTTGTATATAATCGAAACTAATGTTTTTTAATGTGTATGAAGAGCTTTAAATTTGACGTTTTGTATAAATGTCTTTTTTAATTCAATTTTATTATTAATAACCCTTTTACAAAAACGAAATAGAATCTCGAAGATAATAACAGTGTTTTAATGATGAAGTATTGTAGTTTTTTAAAACCTTTTTTTTTTGGAAAGACACGTAAATATTTAAAGCTACGGAAGGAAATATAGATTTTAACTCGGAAAAAACTTTTAAAACAACATCTTGCAATAATTTATATAATTTTAATTCAAATTTATTCAGAAGAACGAACTTTTTCGTTCAAAAATTTTAAAATATGATTACAAAATATCAGCTCATCATTTTTAATTACAATGTTTTAAGACGCAAATAAATATTAAATATAATTTAAATTTGTATAAAGCAGATATTGTTTTCAAGTCTACCAAGGTACGGAACCATTTTTTTAACTTTTGAAAGGGGCAAAAGAATTCCCTTCAAAAATCAAATATCCATTACCATTTTAAGCTTTAAACCTTCCTTAACAATTTTTTTATTGTCTGCCAGTCTGTGATATGTGTGTCCACGAATCCTTGACTTATGAATAACTTCCACAATTTTCAATGATTATTTAGGTTAGGCCATACTACTAGTAGTAGATTACCTATGAATTTCATGCCTCAGCGCAGACGCAAACGTAAAATCCAGAAAAAAAGTACACTTTTCGCGACCTACTGCTCCGATTTCGCTAAAATTTAAAGGCTAGTTGAGTGTCGCAAGTATAATGATGTCTTTCGAATCTTATCATGGTTGGATCAGTCACACCCACTGCGTATGCCAAATATGAGAACCTTGCCACACAACACATAACTTCCACAATTTTGACGAAATATTCAGGGATTGTGCAGGTTATGGTTCCGGATGAATGGTCATTGTAATTAGATTTATAGTAGCCAATGCACATGCTCAAAACGTAAAAATACACCAATCATCAATATCTCAAGGTCAACAAACCGATTTCGCTCAAAATTAGTGGATAGGACTGACCCAGGATCCCCCGTTCAATTTTTTTGAGGAAGTTAAGTGCGGTACTAATTGGCAGTCTATTTATATATATTGTGTTTTGCTTTTTAGATTGGTTTATTTGTTGTTTTAAAACTTTTCACTTAACATAACTTTTTTTGTGAGGTACAAATTCTGTAATGTATTTTTAAATAACTTTACCGACAACCTAGAAAGTTGAAACTTTCGTAGAATATATATTTAGTTCTGTTGACAATAAAATGTATTAATATTTGCAAAGCACCATTCATTTTTGTTTTTGTTTAAAAAAGAAAGATAGATTATTTTTTATTTTTTTATTTCTTAAGGCAAGAAGGGGCGACCAAAAAAAGGCATTATCTGAGTAAGGGTCATTGTCACATGGTTAAGTTTGAACCGATGATATGGGGTGTTATATCAGTGAAACGCAACACTAAATTTCCCCTTCATATTTCACCGTTGGATGAGTTGAGTGGCTAGAGGGCTCCGGGTTAAGGCGCTGACCCGTAACATTTCAGCAGCACAACCCCTTCACCCAAGGGAAGAAGGGTGACGAAGCAGAGCAACAGCCCTCCAGCACGTGCTCCTTGTCTCACACCCTGTCACTCATAAAACTTGTCAGACTAATTTGCCTCCCTTATTTTTCACAAATTAAACAACAAACTGTTGTTATCTTGATAACTTCATCCCCTCATCAGTGAAGTATCCTCCAAACACTCTAAGCAACTTGTTTCGTTTTTTTTATCCATCAACCCCTCTTTATTTCTTTATCTTTTTGCAACAGCACGTTCCACAATCAATTCAATGGAATCATTCTAATGATAATTTTTATTCTACAGTAAAGTAATTTATTTGAGAAACAAAAAGTCTATGTTAAGTATATACAGGGTGTTTCTAAAAATCATGCACACACGGAAGAAGAACAATTCTTTGGCTATTTATGACTTTAAAATCAAATAAACATCCGAAGGGGCTTCGTTGCCGATCTATATATGGTCTCAATGGGAGAATCATCAAGAAAAAGAGTGGACGCATGTGTTGTGTATATGATGATGGAGGTCACTTTCAACAATTCCTTGTAATGGTTACTATTTAGGTTTATGTATTGTAATAAATCACAGCTGCAAAAACTAATAAACATTTTTTCATCCATCGAATTAATGAAAATCGTATTATTTTTCTCCGATAATAGTCGCAGGTGCGAAAAAAAACTCCAAGAGACCAAAAGGTTTCTAAAAAATATTGAAAATTCATACCAGCGGTCCAACGCAAAAAAGTTTAGGCGGAGAAAAGGGAGCATGACCACTGAAAAAATATCTTTCTGCAAATTCTCACAATCATTAGGCATTTATACTCAATTATGCCTACAGAGTGACCTATATTCCAAATTTAAGCTGCATATCTCAAAATCTTCAGGTGCGAAAAAAGCAAAGAAATCTTTAAATTCTATAACCTGTAGGTTCGTAACGAAGCGTTACCGAAGCAGACCTATGTTTATACATATGAATTTTTAGTCATATATTTAGTAACACCCTGAATCTTTTATAGGGTCAGTAGCCAAAACCAAGGATCCCCCCAAGGAATTTCCTGCGTTTTCCTTTCTGTCTATTTGTCAGTAACGCACCAAAAGTGTTCGACGCAATAGTTTGAAAATAAATTTAATAACGCAACCACAGGGAAATTTATAGGGATGCACCCCAAAAAAATCATGCTATCTGAAACAAAGGGTAGAAATAGAAATAGAATTTTTAAAGGAAATAGGTCATGTGGGGTGTTAAATCAAAGAGGAGGACGCTCTGAGTACAAATATATTTTGGGATCGTTTTTCCACCAATTCATCTTTGCCCCATGTGTCTTTGAAAATTGCGTTTTTCGTGTTTCCTCCTCTCCCCTACTTTTTTTTAATAAATCAACTAAAAAATGCACACAGTTATTCTTTGTACAAAAAAAAGTTTTTAAGGAATTTTCACACGTAGCATATTTATAAGAAAAAAAGTCCCTCCCAACAACAACTTATTTTATATTTAAGCCATTTTTATCCACAAATTTAGGGGTTGCACCCCAAAATGTCCGAAAAAAAGTGAAAAAGTTATTTCCCGTAAACGGTTTCAATGATTTTGATTAAAAATTACTAAAATGTAGTCCATTGTAATAAAAATCTGGAAAATCTAGTCACTGAGGATAAACGCGGTCGAAGGAAGGCCAGGTTCCATTCCCCGCCGAGAAGGAGTCATTTTTATGATACATTTTTATCAAATGTTAAATAATCATTAACTATAACTAGGAAAACCCGAAAACTAATAAGTAGAAAACAATGGGCTAAGTGATTATGAACTCGTATACGAGAAAGTTTATCTGGGTCTTCTCTGACCGATTATTTAACAGCTTAGGGTCAAGCTATGTCCCGCAGACCAATTTAGCCAACTGCGTGTTCTTTAAAAGCACCAAAAGATTAACTTGTAGACAAATTTCCAGCTTAATGTTAGTCAGACACTTTATTGAGACTCTTTTTTCTCACTATTTCTTGGACTATAAGCTCTCTGATATTTTTACGTTCTATAGAATTATTTTAAGATTCCAGTGTGGATTAATAATCAACTTTTTAGTTACAAAGTTTGGTCTTTGAATTTGATACAGTATTATAAATATAATCCTTTGGTTTTAAAATATGAGTTTTAATTAGTATATGCACAATTATATTATCAAAATTGATTGGCTCAATCCTAGTAACACATCATTGGTTACATTTTTTGAATATATTCGTAGAATGTACATATTAATTCTACGAAGTATTTACATTTTAAAATATAGCTTCAATTCATGTAATTTTCGTTACTTTATTTAAATAAATATCTTCACCTTTTACTATTCCACCTTCTACTATTATTTAAAATGTTTACTATATATTTAATATTTTAACTTAAGAGTAAAATAAAAGGAATCCTCTAATTAAGCTTCAATTAATCGATAAATTAATAAATAATAGACATAATTAATTTGTAAATGACTCAAAAGTTAATAAAAAATGAATAATATTATTCGGAATTTCGGAGACTTAAAAAGAGGGTATATTGTGGTGCCTACGTTAAACAACGCATGCTCAGAGCCATGCAATCAATTTGCATTCATCCCCCCTTTTACCTCCCCCCATTTGGGGGGTCTGGGGGGGGAGGTCCTGGGAATCCCAGCATCTGCCTCCCCTTCCACCATAGGCTTCATTTCACTGTACCAAAAGTACGCTATCAATAAAAGCTCATTTCGGAGGGAAACGGTACATAAATAAAAATATTAGAGGCAATGTAGTATGAAGGAACCAAGAATCATTTGTCACTCAACTCAACCGAGCGACAACCTTCTAGTTAGAATAACCTTTATAATAAAACATCAATTTAGAATATAAAAAGAAATTATGCTTAAGTTATTTAGTAATCAATGACACGCAAGGTTCATTAATAAAACATATTGTCATTTTTTAATGACAATATTTTTTTTAATGTCTGATAAATGCATTTGAAAGATGGCTATATAGGACAATAATTAAACCTTACACTATGATTATAGTCATCATACATAAACCCCAACTCCTCGGCCTTATTATGTAAATACCTTCGACCTTCAATCTTAAACCTTATACCTTAAATCTATATAGGTATATAAAATCCAAATACTACTGACTGACTAACACATCATATGATACTATAAAAACCCTTGACCTCTGACCGAACAGGTTCTTTACTGTCCCTTATAGGGCTTGCAAAGAAATATTATTTCACTTAGCATAGGAATTTATATGTTTCTTAAAGGTAGTTGGTAATCCAATTAAATTAAAACAACATACATTTATAGAAACATCGGGAATTCCGCTAGTATCTTAACCTCTACAATATAGTATTAAAGTTATCCTAATGCTGTGGTTGAATTCATGAAATTTATGCATTTTCACAACAACCTACTTTTTTTTAGCGAAATAACATGGTTTCGCGAGTAGTCTCACATAAAAAGGGTTTATTTTTTATTTTTTTCACGTAACCACTATTTTGGATTTGAACAGCTGAAAATTTTTAGTTCGCTATAATTTTTCTTTTATTATATTTTTAATAAGGCAAAGTTTGTTTTTTTCTATTTTGATTCTGTTTGAAGTTATTGGAACAGTATGCAGAATAACAGGCAAACGCAGGAACGAAAATATAAGGGTTTCCTTTTTTAGGTTTTACCAACGAAACCCTTAAAAGAGATAAAACTGAAATATTTTATTTTAAATTGTAGATAAACTATAGATTAAATATGTATATTACCTGACTACTTTAATATCAAATTATATTTATGTCTGTTACAATATAAATACCCATACAATATAAATAATTACGCGCACACGCCTTAATAAGTATTATTATAAGTAGGTATATATAATTTATTCTAATTTTTTAGATCAACGCATCTGATAGCCAAAGAGCATTTTCCCTTGAATCAATGTCCAAAAGAAGGAATGAAAGGTTGAACTTAAAAGAGGTGTGATCTATTCTAGTAAGCATGCAGGATATCTTTGCGCTTGAACCAATTCACCTAGTTTTTCTCACCCTTATAACTCTACTTCTTCTTTATATTATGGTATTTTGAAATTTTACACATAAATTAAGCTTATAAGTAGCCTAGCACGCAGAAAACAATTGATCCCTGAATATTGGCCCTTTTCAAAAAGAGAGAGTTTTTAAAGTTTCCATTTTCTTACTAACTCACTGACTCTCTCATCATAAAAATTATAAGATGCTTCCAGAATGGCTAGAAACTTGAAATTTGGCTATAGCCATGTAACTGACGGGAAAATTTAAAAAATATTGACATTTTTTATTCATTATTTTATTAAGTAGGTATCCACCTACCTACTATGTGTTACTCAAGTAGGTAGGTGGATCCTTTTTAGGGTAAATAAAATTCTTTTACATTAGTTTAGGCGTTGGCGACGTTTCGACCTTGCCGGTCATTTTCAAGCCTATAAACAACATTTATTGGTTTTTAAAAAACATAAGTTAACATACGCTAAAATTTTTCTTAATATTAGTATAATTAGCGTATTTAGCGTATGTTAACTTATGTTTTTTAAAACCATTAAATGTTGTTTATAGGCTTGAAAATGACCGGCAAGGTCGAAACGTCGCCAACGCCTAAACTAATGTAAAAGAATTTTATTTATCCTAAAAAGGATCCACCTACCTACTTGAGTAACACATATAAAAGGGTACACATAAGATCAATTATATACATTTTTTATTTTTACCCCCCACAAAAAAAATAAATAATTATAGCAGACTTTAAGTTTATTGTGCCTTCGAAATTATTTACTGACTTCATTTCTGTTTGGATGGCACGAATCTCCCATTAATACTCTTTAAATTGGTTATTTATACAGATTTTTCTTACATACATCCTGTTTGATATCTACATTATGGCCAAGTCTGCTCTTTCTTTAGCCCATAATCTCACAGTACTCTTACTTTCATGAGCAAGGTCGCTCTTTTATTTTTATTGCTTAACACTTGCCTGGTTTCTAAATAAAACATAAAGCAATAGTATCATTTGTAATCAAATAGAAGTTACAAGGCTATATCAAATTTAAATTATATTGGTCAAATATTCTCAATTGATGATTAGCCAAACAGATAGACAGACACAGAATTTCTTTTACATTGATTAATCATGATACATTATCGGGGAAAAGGGGGAATATTAGACAAAGCTGACATATATGAACAGACAAAATAACCCAATTTCATTTTTATAAATGGCATTTTATGATAATAAGATTAATGCCACGCACTTGCACATAAAATACACTTCTCTTACAAATGCAATAAAATTAAATTGAGAAAATTTATTTCACTTTTAAAAGAAATAAAAACTGGCTCAACAAATGTAAAATTATGGAAAAACTTAAATAAATTTTATATTCTTCACCAAATGTTTGTGTGTAAAATAAAAATAAAAGTAAATAAAATATACTCACGTATACAAAGGCGTATATACTTTTTTTTTTTTTGAGTTAAAAAACATTCTTTATTATTTGGTTTTTATCTTTCGTAGCCGTGGAATAAAATACGAGAACAGAAAAAAATGATGCCAAACATTTGTAACGGAAAGAATTAAATATTTGTAGAGAAACCCAAAGATAAGACTTATTGTTCAAAGAGAACCTTCCACCTAATAACTCGAGACTGTAACATTACGAAATATTTCAAACCCCGTGTAAAAACTTTACTAATCTACTGGATTCTAAGGCTCAACGCCTTCAAAAATATTTTTATTTCGCATTAAAACATGGTATATATTATATCTGAATGAAAAATTTTCTTTTAAATTTTTTATTTGCAAATCGCCATAAATCATAAAGATTTTTATTAAGTAAATCATAATAATAAAATGAATGATAACAATAAAATAAAATTACGTATTATTTATTTATGTCTTATAATTGTAGCACTTGACTGGAAATTATGCTATACAAAAAATAAGGCTCACTTTTTACTTTCTCATATAAAGAGAAAGTATTGTGATGACGCGAAAATTATGAGATTTTGATGGATTTACACGTTTCGACGTCCCCTGAGTCCAAAAAGAGGTTTTTGAAAAATGTCTGTCTGTGTAGACTCCTGGAGTCTAAACTGGGTCGATTTTGACGAAATTTGGCAAACATGCTCAGAAAAATCATACCCCGAGGCGAAATCTAGATTTTAATTTTAGCTCTAAATTTGGGGGCGTTCTCCATCAAAAACTCTGAAAATATATGAAAAAATATTTCTTGAAAATAGTTTCGATGAATATTTTTAAAAAAATTCTAAAATGTAGTTAATTTAAATACGAATCTAACGATTTAAGCCGTTTTCCCGGGAAAATCTAGTTACTGAGGGGAAAAAAAACTTCAAACGCGGACGGAAAGAGGCCGGGTTCCATTCCCCTCCGAGGAGAAGTAATTTTTATGATAAATCTTCAATTATAATTAAATGTACCTACGAAAACTAGTAAATGGAAAACATTGGGCTAAGTAATCATTAATTGTGAACTCATATAATAAGAAAGTGTGGCTGAGTTGTCTTGCACCGATTTTTTAAATATATAGTTCCTGCAAGAAAATAGCTTCAAACAAAGGCCGAATACAACAGCATATATTATACTTTACGGAGAGAGGTGGGTTCGATTCCCAGCCAAGGAGATGTTATTTTTATAATAAATGTTGATAAAATATTCAATAATAATTAAATGTATCTACTAAACTCACTGAGCTAAGTAATTACGAACTCGTATACGAGAAACTTTACGAAAACACAAAACTAATAAATGGAAAACACTGGGATAAGTAGTTATGAACTAGGACCGATTTTTAATTATCGTACAAATGAAAATGAGCTTAGCGAATTATTTCTGGAGGTTTTAAAATTTTCAGTAGTTGGGTTTATGAAGTAATTAAAAAGGCTCACTTTTACGATATTTCGACCCCTCTTTTGGCTATTCTCAAGTTAGAATCATAATTTAATTAAAAATAAATCTTAAGCTTTAAGCTTAAATAGTTGTAGTGCAAGCTCAAATAGTTTAAGTACAAGCTAAAATTCGTTTAGTACACACTAACATAGTTAGAGTAAAATGGTTCCACAATATGCTTAGCAGTAAAACACAGATTATCTGGTCTAATTATTCGGGATGATACGATTTTCATTTTAAAATAGGTATTTTAGGGAAAAATAAAAGGTATAAAAAAGCAAACTCTAAAACTATATTTTCTTTAAACATTTACACACATATAAAAATATACTGTTTTTAAATACCTGAAGAATTTTTGGAACTCATTTAAAATTAAGTCAGTGGCTTCATTCTTAGCATCAAGTATCACCGAATTAAATATCAGAGTTTCAGACGGTTTGAGGGGATTAGCTTTAAAACCGAATTAACAATAGTCGATTATATGAAGATAACTTATTGCCATAAAATACATGTTCCCATGCCGGGAATCGAACCCGGGCCTTCTGGGTGAAAGCCAGATATCCTAGCCACTAGACCACATGGGAGACTATACTGGAAAAGATGAATTTATGCAACTTAAGAAACTGACTGCTAAAGAAGTAATTGGTTCTTTAAAATTAAGTTTGGCACTTCTTGTTAATCCTCTTATTAATAAAACCGAGGGATTAATAATCTAAAGAATGTGTACGGAATGTTCTTCTTTAGACTGTTACTCTTCTATTAAAAAACAGAAGTGTGATATTCTTTTATCCGAAAGTATATTGGACTAAACATCTCTTAGGCATTAGTCATAATAGTTATTTAGTCAAAGACCTTTAGGGGCAGGGGAGTAACAATCTAAAGAAGTACCTTATGTTTACTATACGTATATTGGAGTCTTAATTCTGTACACATAACGAATTCTTGAATATTAACTTAATAAAAGTCATTTGAAAAAGGAAATATTTTTAAACCTGATTTAAAAAATAATTAATAACCTAAGAATTAATTAAATTATCTATAAATGATAACAAATAATTAATAATTGTCTTTGCTATAAAACTGTGACTAAATTATAATATTCATCTCTATAATACAGTAAGATATTTAGTCAATTATTATACTATATTATAATTAGATTAAATACACTAATAAATGTATATAAAATATACAATATTAATACATTCTATAAAGATAAGAAAATTTTGTAAACAAACAGGATATAATAAACTTCCGCTACAACTTCTAATAAATTTCTTATAAAAGAGACCATAATTAGTCGTTTTTTTCATTTGTTAGATGTTAAGAGTTTTCATGATTAGATAACAACTTAAACAACAACAACTTACTCATATTATTGAACTTTATTCAAAATTTATATAAAAATCATTCCTCCTCGATGAGGAATCGAACCCGGCCACTCGCCGTCATGTAAAGTTATATAAAAGCGAAGCGTGTAAAAAAATAAAGTTAAATGATAAAAACCCAAAAATATTCACTGTAGTGTATTGAGGTACACTTTTCTCTTCACTCAAAAACTTTTCTTCAGGTGTAGATAAAGTGGTTTTGCTTTTCCAATTTTTTACTACGTTTTTATTAACTTGGTTTCTTGTTTGTCCGGTACAAATCTTGCAATCGAATGTTAACTAACATCCCGAGTAGCTAGACATTTGAAACTTTCAGAACAGCTCAGAACACGATGACAATGCATTATTTTAATACTTTTAGTCATTTTTCAGCAGAATTTAATTCGTTTTCAGCAAACTTCCTGAATGAAAAGTTAGTTCGGAAAAAATCCGCAAGTTATTTCATATGTTTTGTCATATCCCATAATATTTACAATCTTCATTTTGACAGGTTTCAAATTTATGATTTTTATAAATGAGATAAACATTAAATTACGATTATATTATTTCAAATATATCGATGGCACGGTTTAAGAAAATTAAAAAACGTAGTATATAAAAAGTTCTTTTTATCTTGCAATTATTCATATTCTTATTGAGTTTTAATAATTAATAAGAAAATAAAAAAAATAATTTAGTTGTAGTACCCTTAAATCAATTCATTATAAGCCATTTAAAAAACTATATTTACTAATCTTAAATGGTCTTGCACGAAATGTTGCAGTCATTTATCTTTTTTCTACCTTTCAAAAAAACAGACTGTGTGGTCTTGTGTTGACAAGAAATTAAGTGGTTAAACATGAAAGAGATTAGGAAGGTGGAACGAAACAGGAAAGATCCCTTGATGAAGGGTCTACATCACCGGGCGAAATGTCAGCAAATATATCACTTAAGCTTTTTAAAAAATATCTACATCCGTCCAAACGACAACTTCATCGGTGAAAGTCAAAGTCTCACGTGCGAAATAAAAGAGAGAGAGAAAAAAAAAGGAAGGAGGTAAGTTCTTCGAGCCAGGAAGTAGAGGCTGTAAGTGGTAGGGAAGTTTTTTGGTCCATATGGTCCGAGAAAGGTCTAGCCCTTACGTACCTTTCAGATTTATGGGGCACTTGGTCTGGTGTAACTAAACACCCTATATGGCTTGTAAAGGGCCCTTCCTCAAGATCTCTTAAAACATTTGGGCACAACCATCTCAATTCTCAACCTCAGCTTAACAAAGTTGTAAACATGTTTTACAAACGACCCAAAAAATGTTTTTACACACTTAAACTATACTTGTCCCACAGTGTTTCCTTTAAGAACACCCCTATAACATTCGAAGGTGTCGTAAATAGTAAATAATTTTTGTCGTGGAGTCCTTTTCATTCGGTAAGATACTAGACACCTTTTGGAAATAAATTTTCCCTTTTTAACAAAATTCTTCTCTGTATAGGTTTGAGAAATCCCAACTGTTTATAAGTTACAGTATAAGAAAAAAAAAAAAATAAAACTGTTACTAATAAAATACAGTTTGACTGCAAAATAGAAAATAGATTAATTGTGCTGATTTATTTAATCGACTTTCGTAACAGATTTACAATATTCGTGCGTTTTAAGAAAATGTATAAATAAATAGCTGGCTTTGTATGCTTAATTATTCGTAGTAATATTTATTTATTTTGCTTCTGAGTTTACCGAAGGTAATGGAAGCTATGTCATCGTTCTGAAGAACAAAAATATTTTGTCTCCGATTTCAAAAATTACAAGACAGAAGTCCGTTTCTGATATCAGGAAAAATTTTTGGTTCGGTGTCTGTATAGCAACCTCATTGTCTGTCGTATCGTTTTTTTTTCGAACCAACAAATCTTAAAAACTACACATCCGATTTTATATAAATTTGTTAGGTTATTGGTGGGGTGGGTCATAATTTGCTTATTGTTGGTCCCATATAAGTTTCAACCTTCTGCACTCGTTTGTTTCTCTTCTACTCTACATGCGCACAAACATACCGTAGGTCAGGGTAGGTCTAAGATTACGATGTTTTAGGACATTTTTGTATTTAAATTATTAGGAAGGTATATCTGAATGGTTATTTTAAAATTAAATTATTTATATGATCAATTAATTAATAATTGTTTTTATCTATGTTACAGTGTGGGCAGAAACAGAATTTAGTAGAGATTCGGGTCACATAGTTGATCACGCTCAGCTTGGTTTTCAACCTCAGAGAAATAGATCAAGAGATAGAAAAGGTAAAATCAACTTATTCAAATTAAATCAAACTAAACACAAAATCATTTAATAGAACTGAATTATTAAATTCACTAACAGTTTAATTTAATAAAAAATAGTTCATGCAACTAATAACCTCATGAATTATTGTCATTTACCATTAAAATCTTCTAGATTTTTTATTATTTAATATTTTAATTTTTGTACTTGGTATATGGTTAGAAATAATCATAATTTAATATCATAAAGACAAACAAAGTTTGATCTTCTAACTTTCTCATAAATGCGGGGCGGTGAATAATAATAAAAAAATTATGCTAGCGCAAAAAGTCAACATATATTATTATTATTGCTTCCTAGTTAACAATTTANTTTTTTTTTCGAACCAACAAATCTTAAAAACTACACATCCGATTTTATATAAATTTGTTAGGTTATTGGTGGGGTGGGTCATAATTTGCTTATTGTTGGTCCCATATAAGTTTCAACCTTCTGCACTCGTTTGTTTCTCTTCTACTCTACATGCGCACAAACATACCGTAGGTCAGGGTAGGTCTAAGATTACGATGTTTTAGGACATTTTTGTATTTAAATTATTAGGAAGGTATATCTGAATGGTTATTTTAAAATTAAATTATTTATATGATCAATTAATTAATAATTGTTTTTATCTATGTTACAGTGTGGGCAGAAACAGAATTTAGTAGAGATTCGGGTCACATAGTTGATCACGCACAGCTTGGTTTTCAACCTCAGAGAAATAGATCAAGAGATAGAAAAGGTAAAATCAACTTATTCAAGTTAAATCAAACTAAACACAAAATCATTTAATAGAACTGAATTATTAAATTCACTAACAGTTTAATTTAATAAAATATAGTTCATGCAACTAATAACCTCATGAATTATTGTCATTTACCATTAAAATCTTCTAGATTTTTTATTATTTAATATTTTAATTTTTGTACTTGGTATATGGTTAGAAATAATCATAATTTAATATCATAAAGACAAACAAAGTTTGATCTTCTAACTTTCTCATAAATGCGGGGCGGTGAATAATAATAAAAAAATTATGCTAGCGTAAAAAGTCAACATATATTATTATTATTGCTTCCTAGTTAACAATTTATTCTTATTAACAGTGCTTCAGTTACAAGAATATTTTTCTTCCAAGGGCATTATGGTCACATATTATTATTATTATTTTTTTTTTTTTCTTCAAATTCAAAGTTTCTCAACTAAAAAACGTTTCAGACAGCTGAGAACCTAGTACAGGTGATAAAGTTAATTAAAATCAAGCTAGAACCTACATCAAGCTAGAATTTTGTGTCCAACATCACGCTAGAATTTTGTGTCCAACATCACGCTAGAATTTTGTGTCCTACATCAAGCTAGAATTTTGTGTTGGAGTTAATTTTTTTGTGTCCTAAAATATTTGGTTGTGGTTGACAAAGCTTATTTTGTGCGAGACATACCTTGGCCATAACCTGTTAAAAAACTGCCCATTTTGGTGGACAGTGTGATTTTCATGATCCTGAGAACAGAATTATTTGGTAAACCAAAAATCAAGTTGATATTATTTTTGTCACTTGATAGGATATTTATGTAAATATTTCTAAGTGGTTCAGGTAGTCCAAGATTAATTCCAACCGTCTGCGCTCTTTAAATTATACGAATTAGGACGCGAGAAAGCTATGTGCCTTACAAAATTGGCTGGCTATTTTGTTTTTAAATTATTTAATAACTATTTTAAATACTTTTAGAAAGAACGAAAGTAATCAAATGAATACCACTCCCGTAATTTGTTTTTATCTCTGACTCCTCATCACTTTTCATTTCCATGACACATTTCCTTGCTGGTTGTTTAGGAAGGTTTCGATGGTTCTTTTTGTGCTTTTTTCCCCTCTCTCTCTTTATTGACACGTTGGAAATAGATTCAGAGTTGTAACTCTCATCACTAATCCTTTAGGCTCGCATGTGTTCCCTTACGCCACATCACTTCCCTTTAAACTCTCCCTATATAAAAAAATAAATTTATATATAAAGTAGATGATATTTAAAATTTCTACATAAATTACCTACACATAAATAACACGTAAATTGGATAATTATAGAACATTTTACTAAAATTTACTGTAAAAATAATTTTAAATTAATCAAACCCCTAGCTCCCACCTTTAAAATTCTCCTCGGAAACTATATTTTTCTTTATACTATACTTTTTGGTTTAAACATAAATTTTAAAATAGAGTAAAAAATCTTTAACATATTGATTATTGCAATTCTCTCAATTTTAGAAATGTTTATAAATTTGTGATATATTTTATACCTTATTACTTGGTAATTAAAATAAATCAAAATAATTCTGAATAACTTAGCGTGTTCGGCTCAAGCAGTTTACGCTACGAAATCAAAAACATTAAATTGAATTAGGATGCCATTTTCTTCAGCATTAAGATGCGTACGCTAAACTGGCCTGATTGCCGGTTGCGCCCGGATTTGGAATAAATAAATAAATATGGAAATAAATGCTGCATTAAAAAGGATTTAGGATAAGTAGTAGACGGCTAAGTAGTGGCCAATCTTAAATTTTCAATATAAAATAATTCAATATCTCATAATAAGGCGATTTTTTTTTTTATTACCGATAAAAAACGTGCGACCTCCCGGGGATTCGAACCAGGGACATCTACTCCACTCTCATTCATTTATATACATTACATACATTCATTTAAATTTTTTACAAATCAGTTTTTACTTTCATATAGAGTGCGGGTGGGATGAGAATATAACAAAATGTTATTTCAGTATATAATAACGCATGTACGCCTAATAACATACGACACCCTATATATTACTTGGATGCAAGCGTACTTCCCTGTGATTTTTATTTTGGAATTATAATTTTCAAAAGAAGTTTATTTATTACTTTTTGTTTATCTTAATTTATTTTACTTTTTCATAATCCGTTTATTTATCTTACTTTGTTACACTATTACCGAACCGCTAGTGTTATTTCTTAATACTAATCTTAGATAATTAATTATAATGAAGTAATTAATTTTAAGTTTAACTCTCTGAAGACGTTCTTTTATTCGTTAAAAAGCAAACGCAAATATACTGTATCTATTTTTAAACTTATTCCTCTTTTCCTTTTCTTATGTTTACCGTATGTTTTTTTTAAGTTAAAAAAAAAGTTATCGGTCAGTGTGTCTTGTCGACATGTGTTTCGGAGTATACCTTTGTAGATAGTAGAAACCAAAAACCCGACCCAAACCCCGTAGTATGGTGTAAAACTTTATTGTGTACACTTTGGAGTTACACATAGAACAAATATTACCTTACACCTAACAAATATTTACACCTCTTACCTCTGAGATCCCCCTTCACTCAGTAAGAGATAGAAGTGGTCCCAGAAGTAAAGTCCTCTAACAAGGACAAGATAACTTAAATACTTTGTGATGTTACCGCTTTGATTATCTCACTTAAACTCGACGAACTAACATTATCATTAAACATATGTAAAGAGATAATAACAAAAAAAAATCTTGAACAGATAAATAATGATAACTATAAAAGCGTTTTAGTAAAGACAGGTGTACTATGAAAAAAATAATCTGTTTATATTACTCTGAGACTTCGGATTTTCGGATTATATATAATATAAAAGTAAACCATCTTCATGGACGCTTAAAATACTTATGTAAACTTTATAATCGCTATAGTATTATTCCTTGAATTTCCATACATATATATTATTTTTAAAATTATAATATCAATTACCAAAGTGCCACGTCGGGTGATTTAAAAATACGTTAAGTATGCTTTGAAACAGTCTAGGAAGCAAATTACTCATTCTCTCAACTGTTTCTCCAATAATTCTCTTCAAGTTCTCATTAACAGTTACTTACTTAGTTATTCCATGGCACTTCCAGCTCATTTAAGGCCATTGAATGCTCAACTGCCTGCTTCTATCAACTGCTTCTCCAATAATTCTCTTAAATTTACTTACTTATTTCATGGCGATTCCAACTTCCATTCCATTTAAGGCCATTGACTGCTCATTAGTCATAAGGAACGAAGTTCCTTATGGCACGTTCGGAGCCTGGGAGTGAATCCGAAAAAAACGACCAAAATCACCATCATGAAATCACCGTCACGCGAAATCCGTCACGAAATATCTACCGATGACGATAACTTGAGTAAAAGATCACCGAGTTAGTTGAAATTTGGTACACATGTTCATTTTAC
>KZ652331.1:26045-51664 GCA_001010745.2 Gerris buenoi
CTCGTTCAATAATTGCACGATAAAAAGAACTTTTAATATACTTCGTTGTTAAATTTTATGTTATAAATCATTAATTTAAAACCCGTCAAAATAAATATTGTAAATATGGGACATGTCAAAAAAAAAAAATAACTTCCATACAGCAAAATCGCTTAAAACGAATTAAATTCTGCTGAAAGAAGGCTAACAGTATTAAATTAATGCATTGTCATCGTGTTCTGAGCTATTCTAAAAGTTTTAAATGTCTAACTACTCGGGAAGTTAGTTAAAAATTTATTCCAAGATTTATACTGGACTAACGAACAAACAAGAAAGCAAGCTAATAAAACATAGTAAAATTAAAACTTCTAAATCAATTAATGCATAAAAAATATATATCTTGCAAAAATCGTTATAAAATTGATGAAAGAATTAATTAGGATAAATCAAGAAAAGCAGCTGGTCTAATCTAGAATGATTTAAATAAGAATGTTCACTTGAAGCTGCAGTGTTGCCAGATATTCCACAGATTTTTTTTCTTTTTAATTGAAGACCTACAATTCTTCTAACTTATTTAGGATTAATAAATATAAACAAATTATTTTATAAATAAAAAGGTTATTAATTAAAGTTTACTTATTAAACTTATACTTATTAAAAGGGGATAAAGATAATATATAAAATGTTATTGCCGACATATAACATATAATGTGGGAGTTCTATAAAGTAACAAGTAATACCAAAAATAGGTTGAAAAATTATAAGTTTCTAAGCTTCTATCAAATAACGGGATATAAATGTATATATACCATATTATGTAAATAAAAAGGCTCCTAATGTTGAACTAAATTATTAGACAACGGCTACAGCTGTTTAACATATGTTAAACATTGTTGCACAATAAATTTCCAATTTCCCTTAGTCTAAAGCTATACGACAACATAACCTCATCTCTATTCATCATCCGATCTCATCGACCAATATGAAAGGCCATGATTTTCAAAGTTCAAGCATGCCTCTTTCTTGTCAACCAATTTTCGACCTTATAGAAGAGAAAAGGTGTTTGTTTTTTTTTGGTTCTAGTTTGCTGACGCTTTTGTCTTTTAGAGTAGCGCACCTTGTTGTTCAAATTATATTTGAAAATGAGATGAGAGGGGGGGTTTGTTTGGAGGTGAAGGGGCGCGGCAGTAGGGAATTTCGCCTTTACTTGGCAACATTCCCCCGTGCCATCGCCGGCCCTAAGGATAAGCACGGCTAGATGGGAAGACGGCGTGGTGCTGCATAAAATTCAGCCTCGAGAAAAGGCAGGGTAGGATTACCCTCGGTAGACTATCTCCACGACCTCACTCCCCTCAAGTATATACATACTATATACATATATAAAATATTGGTTAAACCCGATCTGCTAGCAAGAAAAAAAAAAAAAAAAAAAAAAAAAAAAAAAAAAAAAGCGAGAAAATGTCTTCTGGTTCTCATCTCCTTAGATTCTTTTTTTTCTTCCCTCCCATGTACCTTGTTGTTTCAACAAGCAAAAAAGTAATAAGAGACAAAGATAGAAAACAAAGACACGTAGTAGAGTCATAAAAATGCGTAAAATATAAAGCTCGGCAACTGCAGCATATTTAAATACCACCGTATTACAACATAGACTGTTAAAACTGAAACAAGAAGATTACTAGGAAAACCATATTATTATACACAGACTACCTGCAGTAATTTGAAGAAAAAATAATACCCCCCCCCCCCTTGTACGTCGTAATCTTCTAAGATTAAATTTTTTAATTTTTTTTTTTTTTTTTTTTTTTTTTTTTTTTTTTNGTAAATAATTGTGATCATATTATCCCTTAGTCTGATCAACTATTAAAATAAAGGAGTATTAAATATAAAACTGCCCCAGGAGTCTCAATGTCTTGGGGAGACAAACAAACAAACCTTTGAGACTTTTGCAGGGCAACCTATTGTTTAGAACCAAGGGGGTGCTAGTGCTAAAGTAAATAAAAAATGGGGGTGCCAATAAATAAATATGTATAGGTTTTTTTTATAATAATTTTTATTAATAATACAAATAAATAGTTATTACATCTATGCATGTATTATCAAAAGTTTTCTTCTTCAATGTGTATTACATACTCGATCTCATTTTGATTAAAAATAAAAACCTGAAGTGTTGAAGTAAATAAAAAATAACCCGTTTCGGCAACATATTAACCATCTTGAGATTCTGATGTCGATTTACAGGTGAATGGTCACATGGGTCATGTGGTAGATGTGATGTATTATTCGTATTCACATTTCTACCTCGTCAAACTGTGTACCGAACTACTTCAGAGTCTGAAGATGACTTATACGTAGCGAACTGTTTATTTGTTATTTATTAGGTTAATACATACTTTGTGTAAACACTTAATGATTTTATTTTTATTCAAAAGTATGATTTTATTATATAAATATCATGTTAACGATATTTCAAAATAATTACTGAATATTATATTATTAACGTAACACAATAAAAGTAATTATAAATGGCGTAAAAATGGAATTTGCATATGCCTATATAGTTATATATGTAAGGTACCCTAGAAAGATGTTATGCTATTCGTCTTTGAAAGGTGTTTTATTTTTTGCACCTTTGAAACCACATAATTTTCCCGGAAAAAAAAATATTTTCTGATAATGTATCATTAGCTCACAAAAAAAAAATAAAAAAATAAATAAAAGTAGAAACTAGCACAACATCCATGGAGAATAAGGCAGAAAGGGAAATAATATAATACTAAAAATAAATATGTGTTGGCAACACAGATTGCTACACAATTTAAAATGTCGTTTTACAAAGTCATGATACAAAGTTATTTTTGGGAATCCAATGATTACAAAATAATTATTTAGATTTGCTTCCGAGCTTACTGAAGGTAACGGAAGTTGTGATTGTTCTGAAGAACGATAATATTTTATGTCTCCTTTTTCAAAAATTCCAAGACAGAAATCTGTTTTAGACATCAGGGAACATTTTTGGTTCTGTGTCTGTATGTCAGTCTATCAAATCGTTAGTTTGTCGCTCAATATTTGCTAACTAACGTATATTTTAAAAACTACACGTTTGACTTTAATGATTTGCAGGTCATAATCAGCCCATTGTTGGTCCCATATAAGTTACAACCTTCTGCTCTCATTTGTTTCTCTTCAACATGCGCAAAAACGTACATTTATTTACACCTATAGCTTCAAAAGTACTCATCTGCGATCTTTATGAAATTTGGATGGTTTGTCGAAAGTAGACCGCTGATGATAGAATCGGATTAATTTTAACCGTCTGTGCTTCCTAACTTTTGCTTAATTGATACTTTAATTCATGTAAAAAATCATAACAATTTTTGGCATATTAAAAAAGTGGAGGAAATAATTAAATACATTAGGTAATAATGACTTGTAAAATCATATAATAAATATAGCACGTGATAGGATGCGAGGAAGCTATGTGCCTAACTAATTGGCAGTCCAGTTTTTTTTTCCTCCCTTAGGATAACTAATCAATACAAATTATTCCTATTCAAAAGTGGCACACAGCGACATTTAGTGGAAGTAATTTGAACTCACCAACCTTCAGATATATGTATGGCATTTTTGGAACGATGTTTCTTATGGCACGTTCTGGATACCGGGAGTGAATCCGAAAAAAAAACGACCAAAATCACCGTCACGCAAAATCCGTCACGAAATCTACCGATGACAATAACTTGAGTAAAAGTTTACCGAGTTAGTTGAAATTCGGTACACATGTTCATTTTACCAATGCCCAGGCTAAGTTCGTCGGACAACGTTATCCGCCCAAGCGTTCACGCGCAACGCTCGTGTAAACGTAAGCTTCAAAAATGTTAAGACGGGAAAAAGTGTTATTAAGGAAGCCTGTTACTTGACTTGTTTTGTTTATTTTTGTTATATATGTCAAATGTCACTTATTTCAATCTAACATTCTTTAACAATCATACTCTTTAACTAAATTTTTTCTTATATTCAATACATATTTATTGTAAGATGCTTGCTTTAATGATACAAATAACACTTTTCTTTTAATTTTGCCTTAACTCCGCTAGGTACAAACAGTTAGTTACTTTTAATTTTGTCTCTTTTCTAACTCCGCCATGTATAAGTAGTTAGCAACGTATACGTACTTAGCAGTGTGATTTTATAATTTATATTTAATGAAAAATGTAAGGAACTTCGTTCCTACCGGGTGTCCCGCGACACCACACGTTTTTTTTTTTTTTTTTTTTTTTTTTTTTTTTTTGTCTCAGAACAACCAATCTTTATCTTTAGACTTTCTGATCTGATATTTAAAGTTAAAAAATCTGTTAACGATGCACCAAATCCGTGTTAGTGTTATTACCCATTTTTGACAAACGATACGTATTTTCGTGAATCGTTGATGGTTAAAAGGCATTTTTTTGGACAGAGTGGTTGAGTCTGATGGGTTGTGTGTGTAGCGTTGGTCTGTTATCTTGTCGTATATTGATACAAGGTAAATAAGAAATGTTTCTCCTCTATCAGCTGGGTTTTGGTGCGGGCACCAGACAGAACTGTAGATAGCGTCTCACTCGTTCATAACACGACTTGACGACGCCGACACACAAAACACTAACGCCACAGTGTAAATTGTAAACACGTGTATATCTCTGTATTCCAACATTCATAACATTTTACTGTTTTTAAACTCCATATGCTCATACTTATAATTATTTAATTCTGTAAAAAAGAATCGTAACTCTACCAAATTTACCTATATTAATAATTATAGTAAATAAGAAAATAGAATGTCTCATAAGGAATGGACAAAATACAATAAAAATAGAATTTCTATAAAGAAGTTATTTTAGATTGATTTCTTGCCGAGTTGATATTCCAACTTCTTAATTTCCAGAATTTCCATTACAAAGTATGCGTAAACTTAAATAAAACTTTAATATATAATCAATTATCAAATTATTTAAATTGTTACAACCTGTTTATATTAGACATGAGTTAATGTCTCTTCACGTAAATTTAAAAATTAAATTTGTACAATGTCCCTTTGTGCGTATGTAAAACATCGATAAAGCTCGGCAGTTTAAAAAATGTAAGTAAAGCAGATTCTTCGCAGTAAAAAGAAGAGATTTTTGTAATTTATTTTTAACGATTCTAATGCCTCGTTTACACTCAGCCCACTTTCGTGGATGTGAGAAGGGAAGCGGGCGTGACAGAGAGCAACGCGAGTGTGTAAACAGGTCTCTCGCGCTGCTCATGCTCCTCCCACTCGTGCTGCCCATGCTCTTGCCACTCGTGCTGCCCATGCTCTTGACACTCGTGCTGCCTATGCTCTTGCCACTCGTGCTGCCCATGCTCTTGCCACTCGTGCTGCCCATGCTCTTGCCACTCGTGCTGCCCATGCTTTGCCACTCGTGCTGCCCATGTTCCTTCCACTCGCGCTGTTCATGCTCCTGCCACTTGCGCTGCCCATGCTCCTCCTGCCACTCGCGCTGTCCAATGCTCTCCTTTTTGGCGGTTTTACGCACAGAAATCAAAGGTCAGGCAGCGCAAGTGGCAGGGAGTTTTTAAACTCTGCCCTTCTATACTTACTTGCAGAAACCCATTTTGCTGCGTTAGCAAATATTTCAAAAATATCGAAAAATTATCTTATTGCGCTGAAATTTGCAGTAATTATACCTCTTTATAAGACTAAGATTCACCCCATTTTGGAAAGTAAATACATTAGTGCGATGGCAGTGGAAGTGGCTGTAAATGTAAACGAGACAATATTTTATCTCTATGAATTTCAAAATAATATTAGAAACTTGAGTTAAATAATTATGAAACTAATTAAAATGATTAAATTTTCAAAAAAAGTAATTGTCATGATTTTTATAGACATTTCATGTTACGATTCTTAAAAGTTTTGAAATAAAATATTCTGCACTCTGCTCTGATAATGATTTAGGAGCCATACTAATAGATATGCCTTCCGAAGTTATTTTCTTTTATAATAGGTACTTTACCAAAATTAATAGAGTATACCTAACATAGGAACAACCAGACTAACAATAAAGACATACTCATATTCTTCATTTCAAGGAAAAACATTGGATCATGGATATATTTGGGGCATTGCATCCACACATGGACATTAAAATATTCTTCCATGAAGTGGAGAAAATCAGTATACATTTGTCTATTTGATATAGGTTAAATTAAGTAGCTTAAGGCTTGAAATTAGAAAACACTAATCCATTTTGATTACCATTTGGACCGCTAGGAGCTCTAATATAATTTTATATAAAATGTATAACTTCTGAAATATAGAACTACAATACGAGTCACATTTTTCATGTCGTTTTTTGCGTGGAAGAAATTTCTTCAGTGCCACAGAGCTAAAATATATCCATGTTAAAAGAGAGCGTTTTGTCTTTATCTTATTTTAAGTTAAATGGTTGTCTATTTTTCTTCTCCCATGTACTCGTAATCACCGCGTCCAGTCAATGGTAGAAATGACAAATGTTATTTTTATGTAAAACCCTAAGAATGATTGTATCAACTGCTATTAAGCTAGTAGCATCTGTAATGATCTGCAGTTTGATATAATCTGGAACACTACATTTTATACGTTATTTACCACAGGAGTTTGTGAGTGTCGTCCTCTTTCAAACAATAATTTATGATCTAAAGGTAGTATTTATGAGAAGGTAGAGTTGATTCTTTCAGGTGAGTAGCTGAAAGCGGGTAAATCGTAAAATTGACATATTGCTCAAGAGAAACAAAGAAAGAGAGAGTAAAGGAAGAATCAAGATAATATTAAGAGCATAGAAAGGAAATTGTCGGAAAAGCCCACTCCGGGTATAAAGAGAGGGGGCAGGCAAAATGTAAGAGGAGCTAAGCAAGGAGGATATAATACTTAGACTTAGGGAGTAGCAGGAAGCAGAGAATAAAGTCTGGAACGGAGGAATATAAGCCTCGTAGTATAGTATAGAGGCGGCGCCAGGAAGCGAACTCGAGGGGGGCCATATTGATCTTGAAGGGGATTGTATGGAGGAGGGGGGAGAAGTGGAACTTGCCTACAAGACCAGACTCCTTACCTCCTGCTGGAGCAGGCGGCTTAGAGCTCGACTCTCCCAGACTCATAACTTTCCCATCTTACAAGGGAAAAAGAAGAAAAGGTATAAAGCATTAAAGTAAAGCCGGCGGCAAGGCAAGCCAAGAGCTGCAAAGGAAAAGAAACTCTCCTTGTGACCGCAACCCAGAGAAAGGAGAATAATATTTATATCCTTAACCTTACATCCTTTTCCTGTCTTTTAAACTCATTACATCCTGGGGAAGACTCTCTCCTTGGAGAAGAACCGAGGATTAGGACTATGATGTCGGTCATCGGGTGGATCACAAGGATCCACCTGCCTTCTCTTCTTTTTTTCAGAACAGTGTAGTGATTTATTGCGACCGCTCCTGGGAGAAAATTGCGGTGGCTTTGTCTTCAGCTTTATTTTATTTGGTTCACTTTAATTTATTTTAACAATGTATACCTTGGAAAATCAAAGATTGCTATAATATTAATTTACATTTTGACTCTGAACTTTAAATATCAACTTTTTAAAGTGTATTTGTCCTGCAAAGCATAGACAACTAATAATTAAACATTGAAATTCACTTTACAGCTCTTTTTTTATTAAATAATGAATTAGTTGAGTGCAAAATATTTTAGCTCTGGGGTACAAAAGAAATGTCCGTCGTCATTTTCATGTCAAAAAACGACATGAAAAATGTGAAGCTCTATATATCGTACCAGAAAGTTAGAATAAGAGGTAGATTGGTTTTTACTTGTATTTGTTGTAGTACTACATATTTCGCCGTTCGTTCTTGTCAAATTTAAAATGTGTTTAGGTTATGAATTGTCATTTCTATAATTCTANACAGAGCTAAAATATATCCATGTTAAAAGAGAGCGTTTTGTCTTTATCTTATTTTAAGTTAAATGGTTGTCTATTTTTCTTCTCCCATGTACTCGTAATCACCGCGTCCAGTCAATGGTAGAAATGACAAATGTTATTTTTATGTAAAACCCTAAGAATGATTGTATCAACTGCTATTAAGCTAGTAGCATCTGTAATGATCTGCAGTTTGATATAATCTGGAACACTACATTTTATACGTTATTTACCACAGGAGTTTGTGAGTGTCGTCCTCTTTCAAACAATAATTTATGATCTAAAGGTAGTATTTATGAGAAGGTAGAGTTGATTCTTTCAGGTGAGTAGCTGAAAGCGGGTAAATCGTAAAATTGACATATTGCTCAAGAGAAACAAAGAAAGAGAGAGTAAAGGAAGAATCAAGATAATATTAAGAGCATAGAAAGGAAATTGTCGGAAAAGCCCACTCCGGGTATAAAGAGAGGGGGCAGGCAAAATGTAAGAGGAGCTAAGCAAGGAGGATATAATACTTAGACTTAGGGAGTAGCAGGAAGCAGAGAATAAAGTCTGGAACGGAGGAATATAAGCCTCGTAGTATAGTATAGAGGCGGCGCCAGGAAGCGAACTCGAGGGGGGCCATATTGATCTTGAAGGGGATTGTATGGAGGAGGGGGGAGAAGTGGAACTTGCCTACAAGACCAGACTCCTTACCTCCTGCTGGAGCAGGCGGCTTAGAGCTCGACTCTCCCAGACTCATAACTTTCCCATCTTACAAGGGAAAAAGAAGAAAAGGTATAAAGCATTAAAGTAAAGCCGGCGGCAAGGCAAGCCAAGAGCTGCAAAGGAAAAGAAACTCTCCTTGTGACCGCAACCCAGAGAAAGGAGAATAATATTTATATCCTTAACCTTACATCCTTTTCCTGTCTTTTAAACTCATTACATCCTGGGGAAGACTCTCTCCTTGGAGAAGAACCGAGGATTAGGACTATGATGTCGGTCATCGGGTGGATCACAAGGATCCACCTGCCTTCTCTTCTTTTTTTCAGAACAGTGTAGTGATTTATTGCGACCGCTCCTGGGAGAAAATTGCGGTGGCTTTGTCTTCAGCTTTATTTTATTTGGTTCACTTTAATTTATTTTAACAATGTATACCTTGGAAAATCAAAGATTGCTATAATATTAATTTACATTTTGACTCTGAACTTTAAATATCAACTTTTTAAAGTGTATTTGTCCTGCAAAGCATAGACAACTAATAATTAAACATTGAAATTCACTTTACAGCTCTTTTTTTATTAAATAATGAATTAGTTGAGTGCAAAATATTTTAGCTCTGGGGTACAAAAGAAATGTCCGTCGTCATTTTCATGTCAAAAAACGACATGAAAAATGTGAAGCTCTATATATCGTACCAGAAAGTTAGAATAAGAGGTAGATTGGTTTTTACTTGTATTTGTTGTAGTACTACATATTTCGCCGTTCGTTCTTGTCAAATTTAAAATGTGTTTAGGTTATGAATTGTCATTTCTATAATTCTACATTTAGAGGAGGATTTAGATAAACTGGCAGTCACATTACCTACGACATTATGACAATGTGACGTGGAGACAAAGTAGTTGAGGAAATAAGTGAGAACACTGCCTCTTAGCATAACGAGGCAACATCGCCTCGTAAAGATGCTAACATCTCCTCATTGCATAGAAAGAATATGAAGTATGATATCTGACGAATCATCAACCAGGACCGAGAAGTAACCGGTGTTTCCGAAAAGACCAACATATATAACAACCGACCGCGTTTGTAAAACTTCGGTTAATTTAGTGGTCGACCGAATCTAGAATATAGTTATTCCGGTTAGTAAACCATATATTACATTCTATGGTCGACTTTATAGTAATTTTAAAAGTGTTTTGACTTTTACTGCGTCGGTTTTTTGATATTCTTTTTTAATATTTAGTTTTTTTTAATACATGAACCTTTATCGACACTCTTTTAATTTTTTTACCTACCTTTAAATTTTGAATTGAGATGAATTTAGTGGGAAGTTTTGTGACTTATAATGAGAATTATATCGAAACTGAAAGATGAAAAGTTTAATTTTCTTTTCACCTACAGTTGTTCAGACTAAATATCCCTTTGTTGTTTAAGTTATTAACTTTGTTGCCTTTTTACCTGCTTCAAACATAGTTTTCAATATTTGATGGATATCAATATAGTTGGGTAACAAACTAAAAAAGAACCCTGTTAGGGAATTTTGACATGTTTGTTTTGTTTATATAATTTAATTGAAATGTTTTTATAGAGTTTGACATTGTCGTCTCAATAAAATATATTTTGTGAGTGAAGTATACGTGAATTGATTAATCTAAGGAGTAAAGTATCTATTCGGTCAGATTCCTTTACAAACCCCTTCATCGATACAGTGCTTCAGGAAGAAGATGTTGTTAAAAATCACATTAATATGAGAAGAGTGAAAGTGAGAACATACTGTAACCAAAAACCGGATTCTGTAACATATTATGAAAACGACGTTCAGAGTTGAAAATGTAATCAGAGTTTTCAGCAGAATGATAAAGCAAATATAGGGATGCTGCTGCAATAGTTTATGACTTCAGAAATCGCAATTGCTTATTTTCTATCTCACAACAACCATGTTATAACCCCTCATTTTTTCTAACTTATAACATATTTGATCGACTGCTGCCTTCAACCGGTCCTGTTAGATTATTTCATGCCACTATGACACTAACCACAACAAACAACCGGTTGACCAATCGGTTGCACGGATAGTGATTCCGAACGCACCCTGAGTGTTCTTGAGAGAAAGAATTTGTATTTATGTGGTCTGTAGACTATTTAAGTTTGCAGATATCTGCGGTTAGGTGACTGAAGTTCAAACTTAAAGAGTAAAAATCATGTTAATCATAATAGTTAGCTTTTGATTCTATAAAAATTTTCATAGATATTCATGGAGTCAGTTGAGTTCAGGAGATAAAATTACGTCCTAAGATAATACACTCAACACATTGAGCCTATCTGAACACACCCTAAACATCATAATGTGAATTGCAACATTTTGTAACAGATTTTCAAATCACATTATTGGCAAACTAGGGATTTATACAATGCCCGCTTGAAAGTCTATAGTTAATTAGTTTGTTTAGCCTCAGTGAGCATTAGAGGTATCCAGTGTAGTTTATTTTTCATTTAATATCTTAAAACACAAAATTTATTAATTAAGTATAATTCGTATTATCAAATTACAAAATGATTTAAAGATATCCCAACGTTGTATAAATATAATTTAACTGACCGGAGGTTGAGGATTAATAAAGCCGACGAGGATTTGAAAAAGGCTCAGGAGCCGGTGAAAGATTTTAATACCCTTCTGTTGGGTGAACAGTTTAAAGGATAAAGTCAGTGTTTGCAGTCGGTATTAGAGGAGATGCATTATATCGACATTAACCTGCAGAGGCATTAAGTTAAACTCAGATGTATCCAGATGAATTTTATACCTCGATCAGATCGAATTAATGGGTGTGGAAAACACTCGGCTTTCCCCATATTATCCTTCCAACAGAGTACTGGATTTCCTTCTCAAAGCTCCCACCAATTTTAAATTTGAAAAATCTGTCGTTTTTTTAGAAAGGGGGTAAAAGTGTACGAGTTTGGGACTGGAAAACAAACGGACTGGTTTTAAATTTCCAGGTATTGGCGACAGATTAAAACCTCTCATGGGGGTGTGCTGGGCAGAGAGGAGAGAATTTACTCTCGTTTTTAATAGGTTTTATCCCTGGATTTATAAATGGTAGGGGGAAGTGTTCGATTTCGAAAAGCCTAAAAAAAGCCGACGGTTTATCATTATAACGGTCGGGTCGAGATTAAAACCGCCCCCGCCCTCCGAAGGTAGATTCGACTCGAAAGCACTGACTTTTTGCAAACAGAATTTATCTCCGGTAGCTCGTAATTTAATTTCGGNGACTACTAAAAAACACCCTTTAGAATCTTATTACCACGAGGAATTGAATTATCCACCCACACTATAGAAGCCCAGAGCAAATCCCAAGTATTATTGCACCCAACGGGGAATATTTTTCGCCGGGTTTCATCTCTTGATATGTGTCATCAGACTATTCCCTCCGTTTTACATAATTAATTATTTTCACAGCGCATATTTAATGTTCATTTATAGGATGAAATATGAATAAATAAAGATGCATCTGAATAAATAAAAAAAAATCCAATATTTCCTCGTAGTTGGAGTTTCCTTTTTGTTTTATTAAACATTATTTTGTATTGTGTTTGAGTCGAGTATAGTGAATTCAAATCTCGATAGTATGCATTAAGTTGGAATGATCCTTGATAATTTTCTTGATAAACCTCCAAAATTCGAAATTTTTTATGGTCTCTACTGTTTTAAATAATCGAGAATTGACTGCTACATTATTCCTTCAAGCTTTTATATTTATAGAAGAATTTGTAAGAAAGAAATACAATTAATTAAAATCAGTATGAATAAGTTAATAAGTTGACAATGAATATAATTTAGCCATTACAACATGATAACAAATCAGTCCGACCCTACACAATAAACATAGTTTTCTTTTATAGAGAAACCCTACAGAATCTTATTGTCAGTCGAGAATCGAACTCGGAACCTCCTGCTTCTAAAGTGCTAAGTATACGCCACCAGGATCCCCGATAAGTCACTTAGGGTATAATTTCGACAAAATCTAAAGGATTGGATGATCTATGGATGTATGGGATGGCCTACTACAACACCCTGTACAGAGTATTTTTACCACGAGGAAATGAGTTATCCAGCGATCTAAAGTTTGGATGTCTTGATGGAGGAGTGTTACGTTCCAAAAGTATATTGCTGAAGTAGAGGTTAACAAATGCGGTATTCATGGCTACATCAAAAAGAACTTCAGCTTGATCTCTGATGGAATAAAGTCCGTTTTGATTGCCACTCTATGGATCCCAGTTTCAACGAGTAAGGCAGGGTGAGGTTCCACAATCCGAAACCAAAGACGTTTAGGACTGTGCCCAAAATAAAGGCATCATTGAAGATGGCCTACCACACTGCCTACTATGAGACTACTAAAAAACACCCTTTAGAATCTTATTACCACGAGGAATTGAATTATCCAGCGATCTAAAGTTTGGATGTCTTGATGGAGGAGTGTTGCGTTCCAAAAGTATATTGCGGCAGTAGAGGATAACAAATGTGGTATCCACGACTACATCAGAAAGATCTTCAGTTAATCACTAATGGAATAAAGTCCGTTTTGATTGCCATTGTATGGAACCCAGTTTCAACAAGATGGGCAGGATGAGGTGCTACAATCCACAACCAAAGACATCGTGGACTTTACTTAAAATTCCAGGCAACATTTGAAGGTCCGCACTAACTAGCAAAGAACATCTTTTGGGACTATTACTAAAAGGTAGATAGATTTAGCCACTTATGGCCTATCTACTTGTTATGACAGTTATATCTACCAGTTAAGGCAGATAAAGAAAGAGGTATAAAGAGAACTTTGTCGTGTGGCTATTTAAATTGTGCAGTAATTTTATGTAAGGCCATTACATATCTTTTAGATTTACCGTTTGGAAGAGTATAATTTATTGAAATAATAATTCTATTATAAATTAATGTCCACGTTCAAGTAACTGATAAAGAAATAAGAGGATTTTATAAAACAGATAACACTCAGATTCTTCGTTGATTTATTACAGAGGTAGGTATATTGTCTTGAGGTAGACGTAGCTATTGCAATGCAGGTATAAAATAAGTAGCTCAATGAAATTGTTATTAAAATGTATATTTATTTTTTATTACTATAACTTAGCTTTTATACTACTTTTCTATATTGTCAAATGTTCTTTTTATATAGTGTGAATTAAAAAATATTACCTATGTCGTCATATATTTTAAATGAGCACGTAATAGCTTTTAATAAATTTATATAAGTATTTGGCACTTCTTTAGACTGTTACTCCCTTTTTAAAAAAAACTGAAGAGATTAAAAATCTAAAGAAGATGTAAGGAATGATCTTCATTAGACTGTTACTACCCTTATAAAACCAGATGTGTGATATTCCTTTGTCCTTAAGTACATTGGATAAAACATCCTTTTGTTTTAATAGTTATTTAGTCAAAGTCATGTATATTCTAAAAAAAAAAAAAATAGAGGAGTAACAATATAAAGAAGTACCAAGTATTTTATTATACATATTACATGTTTTGTTCATAACTATATTGCGTTAAATAATAGGCTAATAGTGTGGCGAGTAACCATACACAGACGTAATGAAATTGAAAAAATACAATTATTTTTTAATCGTCAGCTCCAATATTGGATCATATTTAATAAAAAAAAAAATCAAATCGAATAATTTTAATAAAATGCTGCATGTGACTGTAACATTCGGTTTTAATAGTTTAAGGATGCCTGGGTGTTCTATTAGGAAGGTCTGGGTGGAAAAAACTTAATAAAGGCGGGAGTTCATGGATACGGCGAACGTTCAGTTAAGAACGGTTTGCAATTGTGAAGGAATTAACTGCGGGTGTCTGGGTGTCCGAGGCTTTAACTGCGGTGGCGGGATATTTAAAAGCTATTCCGGCGGTACGAGGGTCGAGAAGATTTGACTTCCAGGGGGCGGGCAAACCCCTAGACAAACAATGTAATAAAGGCGCACCCTCTCCCCGCCCTGGAAACTGGATTCGGACCGCTGTGTTTGGTTTTTAATAAAAGGTCTGGGAGAGCTAACCCTGTGTCGACGGAACACAATAAGGCCGAACCTCCTGGTAACCGGGGGAGACACAAAGAGGGCACGCGTCCAGTGAATAGAGCCACCAATATACCTCGTGCACAGATCCCAAAACCGGCTTAGCATGAAAACACACACCCAAACTGTCCCTTTTCCCTGCCCACGGCCGTTTGTCATTCTCTTCCTAACAAAACATCCCTTCCCTCAACAAGTTGGCTGTTTTTTTTTTGTTTTTTTTTTCTATTCCTGTATAAATAGAAAGGATGCACCCATTTATAATCCAATAGCACGGATCACTTGCTACATCTCTTCTTATAATCGTAAATGCCTTGTAACGGAGGAAAATAGCAAGTACGTTAAAATCCCCTTAGAATCAGGAGGGAGATCGTGACGAAATATATGTTTATACCGCTTCGCATCATCCTACACCATAATCTCACCCTTATTACTCAATCATTTAACAATAATACATGTTATTTACAAAGAGAGACCATGTTCATTCAAATGTCCCATTAATAAATACTCACAGCTATAGATTATGTAGGTTTAAATACCCTAACAGAAATGTTTATAATGATAAGGTATTCCAGAGCGGGATGAAGGATTTGATTCGTGAATTGATTGATTGATTGAAATTTAGAAATATTCCATCTCTTAAAAATATATTTGGTTTATATTGAGCCCATAATGGCACTTAACTAATTTGCTATTTAAAGGCCTTTCATGGTATTCCTAAACTTCATTATTATTATTTTGATTTTTCCAATAATTAATTTCAATGATTTATTGTTTGTCGATATGGTTAATAAAATGATATAAGTTATAACCTTCTAAATCTATTTTTATTAGCTTAATTTCTTGCTGATTTTAACTTATCTAAATAGATATCTAAATTAATTTTACAATTTTTCTAAATATATAATTAAGCAAGTTGCCACGGGCCTAAGCAGGACTCGTCGAATATAATATTAACTATATTAACCAATTTTAATGTCAAATTAGGTAGATGAAATATCACTTCTTAGTTCTAAGTATAGAGAATTGCTGAAAAGTAGTTTTTTGAATCCAAAATGATTTTTTTAATTGCTAAATTCAATTCTAAAAGATATTTTAAACTTAGTAATTACAATTTTTTCCCATGTTCATACAGGTAAAATGTAAATGATGTTGATAAAACATTATTTGCATGGATAGGGAATAAAAGTTGTTTTAAGTTAGTTTTTATTGGTTAGAACGAGATACTCCAGTGTTAGTAGATGCGGCAAAGTATTTTTCCAGAGTCAATTTTTCTTCCCGTTCCACCGAGCTGGAAGTTTAATCATGGAGTCAGCCTATTTGTTCCGTTACAAGACAATAAATTTTCATTTTTACTGAAACTTTTTTAATCTCTACCCCTCTTTCCGTCTCAGCAAGGCTTCTGAGGTAGCTGATATTTGCCTAGAGCTATTTTTTTGCCCTCCATCTTGATTTGCCGCTTCGTTGATTTTTCAATATTCCCCCTTCTTCTGTACTTTACCTCTGCGAAAAAAACACTTTTAAAAACTGTTATACAATGTAAAGAATAGACTCTAAATGATTTTTTATTCTAAGTTAAAAGTTAATAAATATAAAAAAAGAAAAATCTTGCGTAACATTTACTTTGAAAAGTCCTACAAAATGTATTAAATATTGTCATGTTGTGCAACCATGGTAGAGCCACAATTTTCTAGAATTTATCAATTTTTATATCCAATGAATCTTTAACCCCTCAGTCCCTCTGTACTTAACTTCAAGAAGAAAGTTCAGATTTCTTAATAATCATATAACATTGACGTAACAGTCGTACTATGTTATGTACTTATGACTAGAGAGGTTTATAAAAAGTAGCCCTACAATGTTTTATTAATCATTTAACAAACTCGTTTCGGGATTTTGCATCATCGTCAGTAACGATTATATAAAATGTCGAAATGTTTTTGTATATAATTAATTTAAAATTGTGAAAACTTTCTATTACCCTTTCTAGTCATAATTATTATGACTACAAAAGAAAATTAATGAAAAAAAAACCTCTTCAGTCATAAAAATTATGACTTTTTGGGTTTTAATTTTTTGGTTCCGGTTAATAATAATAATTACAAAAATCAAAAACAACCGATCATTCATATTAAGTACCATAAATGGTTGTGGAGATTACACCATAAATTTTAATACATATAATGATATCTCGAGTTATCATTAAACAATTTTTGAGAAGTAAGTGATATAATTGTTGATATCATTTTTAAATTAACAAGGCATATTAAACTTATTTCGCACATACTGCTGTACCATTTTACCTCATGATGCAAAGCAGAATGTAGATACCTTGAAGAGTATACTCATGGTAGTATACCATAAGGCGTATACCTTATGGTATACTACCTTGCAGAGTATACTCATGGTATACTACCTTGAAGACTATACTCATGGTATACTTCTTATGGTATACCTACTACCTTGAAGACTATACTCATGGTATACTACCTTGAAGACTATACTCATGGTATACTCCTTATGGTATACTACCTTGAAGACTATACTCATGCTCATGGTATAATGGTACTCAGATAATTTGGAAGTGGACCTGTACCACTTAACTGGTGATATTTGTTACCATATTTAGGATAAAATAAATAATTTATTAATACTTTTAAAACATAATAAGTTACGTAAAAACTATCACTGGTACACTTATGAAACAGTGCTGGTGTTATTTACGTACCATAAATGGTTCTTGACAATACCGATAATGGTATATTGTAGTATTATTAATGATATTTCTTTGATAAGTAGCTTAAAATGGACTGAATAATATTTCTTTATTTTTCGTATTTTAATAAAAAGAAAAAAATACAAAGTATAGGTATGTACTCTGAAAGCAAACTAACAACAGAATGCTTTGTATATTTCAACACCAAAAGTAATGGTGTGTATCTTACACGAACCATTATTATTACTTGTACCCTATGCACTTTCTATGTACCATAGAGAATAACTAAGAATTCTCATTGAACTGACTGAATAATATTACTTTGGTTTTTATTCTTTTATCTTCGTATTTTAATATAAAAAATAATATATACGAGCACAGAATGCCATATATGAAAGGTTTAAAAAAAAAAATGGTAAAATAAAAGAGCGCAAAAGACAAAAGATAGGTGAAATATGTTACATATATTATAGCGCCCCCTTTGCAGACAAAACAAGGTCTGTAGGAAAAGGTGAGATAAAAAAAAAGTACGGGGTTTAAAAGATAAAGGGCCGGGCAAATCGGCTGGCGTTTTCCCGCCCTTCCAAGCACTCTAGAAATTTATAGCGGGAAATTCTGACGCGCACGAGTAAATATTAGTCACACTTTTTTTTAAGGGCACTTGACCCGACCCTTTCTTACTCTTTACTTTTCTCTTTTATTTACTACTTAGCCTTACCTTTCTTGTGAACTTAGAATACATATAACCCATCGTGACCTTGTTTAAATATGATAAAGGAGATTGTAAATCAATACTGTTAAAGTTAAGTTAAGACAAAGTCGACACTGTATAAACTTTAGAATGAAATGGAATAGATAACCAAATGCAAATATAGGGTTTAAATTAAAGTTAAATTAATTTTCATTAGAATAATGCAACGTTAAAGGTAGTTAGAGGCGGATAGAGAGTTTCAACGTTAGTTAATTATGTAAATAGTGTTGAAAGATGATTAGTTAAAATGTAAATAATGCAAGTTTGACGAGTTATTAATGTAATACTGCAACCTTGACTAGATATAATTGTAAATAGTGCAACGACGACTAGTTATTAATGTAAATAGTGCAACGTTGACTAGTTATTAATGTAAATAGTGCAACGTTGACTAGTTATTAATGTGAATAGTGCAACGTTGACTAGTTATTAAAGTAAATAGTGCAACGTTGACTAGTTATTAATGTAAATAGTGCTAAGTTGACTAGTTATAGTTATTAATGTAAATAGTGTCTAACAAAATACTGTAATAATCACTTTATTTTATTCAATTTGTTATTTATGTCAAATTATTTATTTTATTTTGCATGTGTGTGTTTATTAGTTCAAAATTTGTAAAATTGTTAAGGAGAATATTCTTAAACAAAATTAAACTATGTATATGACTCTCTTATGGAGACAGCATTTATTTATTTACTAAAGGATAACTTTTAATTGCAAAATATGTTGTATGAGTGAAGAAAACTATAAATAAAGTTTAAAAGTATCTCTTCAACAATCTAGTACTTAAACATACATAGTGTATAACGTTCATTAGTTATAATCTAAATAATGTATAACGTTGATTAGTTACTACGTAAATAGTGTATATACCGTTCATTAGCTATAATGTAAATCATGTATAATGTTGATAAGTTATTATACGTAAATATTGTAGAACTTTAAATAGTTAACTAATCGTATGTATGATTCGAAATCTTCATTATGTCGATGGTCTTCAAACTGATTTTATTCTAAGGTAATCTAATAATAATTATTCCATAATTTTATAATTATCACTGCGTTTATATTAGCTTGATTTCTTGTTGGTTTGTTTGTTTGTCCAGTACAAATCTTGCAATCAATTTTTATCTAACATCCCGAGTACATAGACATTTGAAACTTTTAGAATAGCTCAGACCATGATGACAATGCATTATTTTAATACTTTTAACCATATTTTAGCATAATTTAATTCGTTTTCAGCAAATTTTGCTGTATGAAAAGTTAGTTGTCTTTTTATTTGGTTTACTCGTCCCATATTTATTATTTTTATTTATTTTTTACGATCTTAATTTTGATGGGTTTTAAATTTATGATTTTTTATTTAGTCAACACAAAATTTAAAAACGTAGTATATAAAAAGTTCTTTTTATCTTGTAATTGTTGTATCTTATTGAGTCATTTATATATTTTTAAGGATTATTCTTCGCTTATTCTGACTATGAATCCATTTCTTTTAGTTTATTAAATTTTTATTTATTTTAATTTGGAAAGAATTAGTAAATAAAAAAATAAAATGAGAAAGTGTAAATTGATCCAGTGGGTAAGAAGAAAAAGAAGGTATTGCGGAGTATTTTCCAACTGTCGAGGAGGGGATTCCATATTTAATTTGTTGCTATTTTGTGATGGGGGGGGAGTTGCCTGTATGAGGTGTGATATGGAAGGGAAGTGGGGGGGACGTCACCGAGGCTGAAGGGGAGAGAAGGATGCCTCCTCTATTACAGAGGCATTAGTTCAGGACCACTGGGTGCACCCCTCATTCTAAAGCCTGGGCGCCCCATCATTACACGGCTCGTTGCCCAGGCAACTCTACTCCCAATACCCCCTCCCAACCTCTGAGTGAGGCTTTGGCCTCATGCCTCATGTCTGCCTCATCCTGATACCGAGATCCTCCGTCTCAGGAGAGCGTGTGGGAGTGAGAGTTTAGACGCGGTTCCAGCATCTTAAACTATGTATCATACACTTACTATTTATAACCCACTTTGGAAAAAAATGAGAGGAAAAAAAAGATACTTGTATAAAAAGTTAAAAGCATTAGAAGGGATTACTTGGAATTATTATTGTTTTCGACCCTTCGCAATAACAACAAAATTATTCCGGTAGTATTCATCAAGCATTATCTCACTCGAAATAACTATAACATACACTAAGGTTGAATAGTTTTTTTAAAACAACTTTAAGATAGAGAAATTGTTTATATCACAGGTTCGAATCTTTGCCAACAATTTTTTTCATACCTACATACAAGAAAGTAGCTCATTGTTTCTCTTAGGCTCTATTCACATTAGAATTTCCGGAATCTGATTCTTTCAAACAAACAGACATGTTCAGACTTCGTTATCGGTAGGTGAATCGTATGAAATTTTCAAATTGTGCTGCTAGGGATGATAGAATGGTCGCCTCGATTCAATTTAGAATCAAGTGATACCTTGCAGAGTATCCTTATGGTATACTACCTTGAAGACTATACTCAGATTGCAAAAAGTCGATTTATCGAGGTGGTAACTGGGAGTAGTCTTGAGAGGGAGGGGACTGAATCATGATATTTTTTTTTAATCTCGTACGAATCGCATTCGCGGATTACATTTCGAATTAGAGTCTTTTCTAGTGTAAATGAGGTCTGCTAGTTACGCAGGAAGTTCGGGTTCTGTTTCCGGCACTTGCGATTTAATTATTAGTTCATCCAGTAACTTTTTCAATAGTCATTTTTTTGGTTGTTACCCGTTTTATAAAAATGTATTTATCATATTTTACAGCTGCATTAATCTAGAGTTAGCAATGCTGATACATGGTTCGTTAAGGGGAAGTAATTGCCACATTAAATTTTATTAGCTTCGTCAAATCTTTATTAGAAGAGCTTAGACTTTGCTTTCCGTTTATTATTTGCACATTATCAGCAATAGTTTTGTGTAGCTTTGTCTTTAAAACGAATCTTAGATTATGTTTTTATCTTGAATGATTAAAGCTTTTACAAACCACAACATATGACCATGAATATTGGCATATGAACCGTTGTGAATTCAGATACGCCATCTATAATTTATTAAATTTAAATTTGAATCAATCCATGTGAGAACGGGTTATTTAACAACAGGTATCAGTAATCAATTTGTTTATAATTAGTAAAAATAATAAGTTCTTAATAAGTTTATTTTCGTTAATTTTTGTTGCTTTCTTTCTGTTCGCAGGTTTGGTTCAAAAATCGACGTGCCAAGTGGCGGAAGAGGGAACGGAACGCTATGAACGCTGCGGCTGCAGCTGCGGCAGATTTCAAAACTGGTTTCGGTACACAGTTTAACGGGCTCATGCAGCCGTTTACCGATACCGATAGTCTCTATAGTTCCTATCCATACAATAACTGGGCAGCAAAGGTACAGAATGCAAGTATTCTTTAATTAATTTCTGTTTTAACCAACAATAAATTGGTAAGTCGTGTGACTTTATAAATTCATTTTCATTCCATTAAAATTATGATGATATCATGAAATTGTTACCGGAAATTGGCTGATTTGAAAGTTAGTTCGTTTAGTTCGTCTTACCAACGTATAAGGTTATGACAAGTTTTTAGTTATTATACTTTTAGCTATATTGCTTGCTTAGTAACAGATTTTTGGTAGTTATACACAGGTCAGTATTATGAACAGTATTATGAACCTAATGTACCTAGTTTACTTTTATGACTGTAAATTAACTATCATAGGTATATCAGATTAAAGGCTAAAATGCTTCACTGAGTTATGGTCAGTACCTACCTACCCTACATACCTATTGCCTATGGCTATAAAGAGTCGATGCAGTAAAATTGACAACGTTGTCCGTGTTTTTCTATTATTGAAGTTTCTTTACATTTCTACCCCAGAAGATTGAGGTTTTACCTGTAAATGGTTCTGTCTATTCCTGCTAATTTACCTGTTATTTCTTCCTATTTTATTGTTTGTTCTGTTAAGTCATTGAAGTATTATGAGAGACTGTTTTGCATGTGTTTATAATGCATGTTTCTTTTATTAGGTTCCGAGTCCACTTGGAGCGAAGACGTTTCCTTGGTCAGTAGGTGGTTTAACAGGTATAAACCACCATCAAACGCCTTGTTTCAACCAGGCCAGCGGTACTTCAAGTGCTGGAGGTTCATGTCCCTATGGAGCCCCATCTACGACGGCCTACATGGCCGCATACAGTCGAGGTACGTCGGGAGACTCGTCATTAGCATCTCTGAGAATCAAAGCGTCGAAACCCGTCACTCCACCGGCACCTCCGCTATCCGCATGTCAATACGCTCCGCCTCTCTGACCCTACTCGGTGGAGCAGCTGATCCACAACAAGAATTCGGACCAGCAACAATCCCAGCAACAACAGCCCAAACTGGAGCAGAACAACCATCAGGATCATTACTGATATTTGGAGAACCAACAGACTTTCTCCCCCGAGCCCGAGTCCCAACAATGACTTAAACAACAACAAACCGACAATGACAACTCCTCGATCATCGAGGACTTGCTCGATTCCTAATTAACCAGATGTCAGAATATTCTAAAATAATTTACGAAATTAAGTTCATTCGCTTTTCTGTTTTAACTAGGCTTCGTCTGGTACCATTAGTATACATATTGAACTTGATAAAAATGCAATTAACACGAATAAAAATGAAATGGATTTCTAAGAAAATATTAATCGTGTACAAATAGATTATAGTTATTTTCCGGTTCAACATTATAATTATTATTTTTACTATCAGCACAAACATTTGAAGTTAATGTTTCATTTGCCCGTTCTTTAATTCGTCGACAACTTAATAAATAAATTGATTAGACTGCATGTAGATACTCTAATTTATTCTTAGAATAGGTACAACAACAATTGTAATGTCATCACTTGTTTTCATTAACTACAAATGATTTTAGCTAGATATTTTCAAAGATGTGTACAACTTTAAACAAATGTACTACTGTTTTTAACCATTGTAATTCTAAACAATTGAAACAAATTGCAGGAATACCAAGAATAAAGGTATTTATCATCAAAAGGACAAGAACTAATATAAAATTTAACATTTCATCAATATTTCTGTAAAATAAATACACTATTGAAAAAAATAAACTCACCGCTGAGAAGCGAACCTGTGACCTGAACCTTACGCCGCGCCGCTAGGTTTTGACAACTAAACTATGAGGGTGCAATACTGCATGATGTGGTTAGAGCATTATACCGTAAGTGCAAGTGTTCCTCGTTCAAATTGCTTTAGTGAGGAGCAATTTTATTTATACATATTTTTCTCTTCATCATTAATTATAATTTTAGTTTTACTCCAAATATTCACCACTAAATGTTCATGTCGGACTTGTTTTTATTATTGACAATACAGGAGGCTTATTATAGTACATTACGCGTCGAGTGCGGAAAGTGGCATTTTGCATGCGAGCGTGGAGTTTGCACCCGAGTGACAGCGAGGGTAGTAAAACCATATAAGCAAAAGCCGTTTTCGCTCGAGATGCGTATCGTACTTTATCTACGATTGTTAGATTTTAATAATAAATACAGAAAAAATAATAAACTTCCAATATGTAAGTTCGTATTTCTCTTTTGATAAAGATGACATTAATTCATTAGTTGTATTTGTGCCGAATTAATTATTTCTGATAGCGTATTATTCTCCTCATATTCGTCATAATCACTTAAATCACTCATTGATTTTCACAAAAACTCGATATAAACAGTTACTTTTATTAAACAAACATCAAATTAGTTTTATTAAATGTAAACTCTTCTTTTTTTACCGCCCTAGGGCGGAAAAAAGAGAAATGCCAAGGAGAAAAGAGTTAGAGACAAAAAAGGATGATTAGAAAAAAAAGTAATGGTAGAAGGGGTTGGGGGTTAAGAGAGAAAGAGAAATGCCTATATCTATATCGCAAAAACAATCGCTGGATATTTAGGTAAAANTCATTTGCAATTTTAGAAACAAACAACTAAATTTATCTGGACTAATTTTGTACCCATATTTATTTAGTTCATTGAATTTAAAAAGATTTATAAACCCGCATTGCATTATTGTGTTCCGGGTTTAATCTAAAATTTCAAAATAACAAATTGATTTGCTACGTATTAATTTTCATACAAATTATAACAGCTTTTTGATTAGCTTGTGACACATTCAAGAATCAAAATGAACAAAAGAAGCTTTCTTGGTTACTAATTATAGATTAAAAAAGAACAGAAAGATCAACTAGTTTAGTCTTTGGAGAATAAAAATTGAACACAAAATGGAAAATAATAGAACCACTTACTACGTACTAATAATGATCGGAAAACAACAGACAGATTTGCTACGTATTAATTACTGAATGAAAAAGAACAGACGGTTGCTAATTTTATAGAGTAGAAAATAGATTTGTCAGTCAGTCATCGGAGAGTTAAAAAAAATACATTTTAATAGAATGTTTAATGAAATAGTACAAATGCTGCAATATCGTATAAACTATACACATTTGTTTAATAAACCCAGATAATAAAACCACTATCAAACAGGATACGACTGCTTTATTTTTATACTTTTATCTCTTAAATTTTTATCCACGAAGTTATTATTAAAACAATTGTTATGACATGAAATTATATTTTGAGATTTTTCTGGATAAAAAAATTGGTGATTTTGTCTGGTTGTAATCCGTCAACTGGCAGATGTGATAAAACTAAACTAAAGAGACCATTTCAATGAAATATTGAAAGCAATTTAATTATATAAACATTCATGAAGTAGAACTGGAAAAATTTACTCGGAATTTGGCGACACTGTCCCACAAAAAAAACAATTCTTCTTAAATCAATTATTACGACAATTTTTAATTTACCAAATTATCATTTTTCTTCAAACCAATTATTCAATGACTTACTATCTACATTTATTTTCTTGTAAAAAACTAAACATACAACAAAATAAATACACTATTCGTAAACAATATAAACATTTCAATCAAGTTCCTCATTATATTTATATTTAATTAATTTAAATATAAATGGGCAATATGTAAAAAAAAATAAAATAAAATAAAAAAAGGAATAATTTCGTTTTTGTAAAAATTACACAATTGATACCTGGATATAATTAAACCCTTGCATAGACAAATATATGCTGAGGGAGATAAAAACCTTTGAACAATAAAAAATTTTACGTTAATTATAATTAAAATTATCTCTTTATATCCTTGCATACAAAATATACACCAACCCACAGATGTCTAAATATATGTACAGGGTGTTCCCAGATCGTGTTGCTAATACGTGTAATGACAATAACATTTTATTTTTCGTAAGAAAATTCAATCTTTATTACAACTCCTGTTTGTTCTTAAATGAAGATTTATAATTTATAGTATTACTTTATTCAACGCTTCAAGAAAATAAGAAATAATTTTAATAG